>JAWWEP010023735.1:3167-15851 GCA_035582995.1 Sycophila quercilanae | reverse complement strand
TTTCTGGCTTAGCTTGAGTATGTCCCATCGCTACTATAAATTATTGTAATTTTTACAAAACATTTTTCTCAGTGTACTGTGTGGAAAATACCTCATTTATTTATTTATTTATTTATTCAAATTCATATACTTATGTTTTTATTTAATTATTTCTTTATATAACCATGTATTTATCGATGTATTTAGTTATTTATGTATTTATTCGTGCATTTATTTGTTTATTTAATTATTTATACATGTATATTTATATATTTATTTATTCATTTATTTATACTTATATTTGTTTCGTTTACATTGAACGGAGTTTCAAGCAAGACTCATAAGACTCAGGCTGAATTCCTTCATCGAATTAACGTAAGCAAAACATTTTCCCTAAAATATCGTTGAAAAAAAGAATTAAACAATCATTATTAGATAAAAAAAAAAATCGCTTGCCTATGCAACGACAGCGTCCAATACAGAAATTATCCATAAATCCATTCTCGGAATAACGTGCAGATATACATGCATCGGTGGTATAACGCAACATCCTTTCGGAAGCCATTGGCTGGAACTTCCTCGGCGATACTTCCGGTGGCGATGGAGATGGGCTCGTGGCGATAGTGCCCCACGTCGCGCGCAGGATACGTTATTGATGGGCCTATCGGAGATGCGCGACGCGCTCCCAGTTGAACGCACTTCCCGCGGGATCCTCTTTTCGCTTATTTTTTAATTTTTTTTCCTGAATCTTTCTTTTTTTTTTGATGCATCGGCGCTCGATCACTTGTTTAAACAGACACTACGCTGTTTAGTCATTTTGAGGGAGTGAAAGCTGTCGATGCGGTATCAATGTAATTTTATTTTTATATATAACTGCGTGGTCCAATTTAAAATTTGGGAAAATACTCGATGACAAATAGTTATAGTGTAGTAATTAATAATTTTTTACTGAATTTCAATATGACCTTAATAAAATCAGGAAGAAATTTAAATGCAGTTATTAACGATCTATTTATTGGATCAGATGGTCATACCGATTTCTGCTATTAGTAATAATGGAAAATCAAGAAAAATTCATCTATTTGTTAAACCAACCCGTTACCGATTTCTAAAACTATCGTCCATTCAAACTTATTTTTTTCCTTTCTTTTTATTTAAATCCATCGGACATCGATCGCCCGTCAAAATCGACACTCCGTTATTTATTTATTAACGCGTGGTTGTGCACGCGGAAGGAAGTTCGAGCGTATTCAGGGTGGCGTCTGACTAAACGCGTCTTGTTACTACTCGTTATCAGTGAAAATGGCTTGGTATTGAATTAAATTTGTATTGATGTGATGGATTTTTTTTGTTTTTCATATTTGCTGAGACTACTTGGATTGTTTGTTTATTTTATGGTACACGTAACTTTATTTTTCTAGAAAATGTTGAATAGTCATAGTATAAATGCATTTTTCTATATAAAAAAGGTACACATTACAAAAAGTTTTTCAATAAAAAAAATATCGATAGTATAATTATTAAAAAATTACTTTTTAACGTATCACCAGTAAGTTACAACTATAAACATTTAAAAACAGCTATTCATTCAATCATATTTGCTGCAGTGCCTCGGAAAAAGTGTGTAAATATTAAATGCCAAAGAAAAATGCATTCAATGTCAAAAACATAATACTACACACCTCATCTCCTCTCAAATATAAAAAAAATAGACAAATCAACCCGTGGGACTCTGATAACCGTGCATCTCCTTCCGTTTCTATGAATAGCCTCGTAAATATAGATATATATCACAGAGCCGACAGATAACAAGGAAAAATAAAGTATAGTGAAGAAGAACTTACGCGTTCGGCGGCGGTACCTTTAAAGGTGCAGCTGACTCAAACAAACCAATATTTGTTTAATTGTATATTAAAAATACAAAATAAAATAAATAAATCAATAAATCAATAACATTTTACTAGAGTACAGGTAATCTCCTTTACCTTTATAGAGAAATTATACTATTGGGGACGATGATAGATTCAACCACTTTGTAATTCTATACTGGTTTGAACAAATAAATTAATAAGTATAAATAAAAATAAATAACTGAAATTCACAGTCGAAAACATACGCGCACCACACCATTTCATCGCATAATCACCGTAATTATAATTGATAACAAATAATTAAACAGATTTCGCTCCCTCCCTCGAGCATTTGATAAATCGTCTCCACCTTACGTAAAAAAAAGAAATAAACAAACAAATTAAATACTAAATAAACGAAAATTCCCAGCCGAAAACATGCGTACACCAGAACATTCCCAGTTACCGATAAGATCGCACACGAAGCGTGCAGCGATCGCTCGCCAGCGGAATCCGCCGGGTAAACAGGCGGCGCAGCGCCTGGTAGTCTCGCGCGCGCGTGCATCGGCATTCAGGCCGCGCGGGAGAGGCGGCGAGGTGCCAAGCGGTCTACCCGCTCGCCGCGGCCTGAAAAACTAGTCCAACGGCCGCCGAGCCCGAGCGAGCGAGCGCGACGTCGGAGCGAGCGAGCGAGAGAGAGATAAGGAGAGGCGCGGCTCGAGCCTGTCGCCGCGGAAAAATTCTCCCCCCGAGGGGGGCCGCTCGATCGCTACTATACCCCGATCCCGACGCGCGCTGCTCGGTACACATCCCGCCGGCCGGTCTCTTTTTATTTTTTTCTTCGCTTTTTTTTTCCCCTTCGTTTCGATCGGATCGGGCCGGGAATTATGCCGCCTCCGGCGGTACCGCGAAGCGACCGACCAACTGGTTTTGCGCTCGAGCATGCATTTGTGTAGGCCTTTTTTTGCGCGCGCCTGGTGTACACCTCCTTTTTTTCGGGTTTCTTGGATTATAGTTGCGAGCACTTGATTGCTGTGGGATTTATTATTATTATTATTTTTTTTTTTTTTGGCGTTGATATATTGGTGATGTTAGCGGTGAGGTAAATGTTGCGATTGTGCGTTTGTATATTTTCTGATTATATCATTTTAAAGATAACACACTGAAGTATTCTTTTAAACACAGACTTTAATTACTTGAATTGTTGAATAAATTTTTTTTTAATGGTGATAGAAGCATCGATGTTTGAAAAAATAGGTTCTAATTATTAAATCGATGTTATTTTTTATGGAATAGAATATAATTATAATAAATAATTAAAATATCTGCGCAAGTTTATATAAAGGAAGAAAAATCTCCTTTCAAACAGTGGATCGCATGTGCAATGGTCCAATTCGATTTTCTCGACGCCATTACAAAAATAACTCCAGACGCTTAGAGAATTTAGTTCACCAGCTGGGAATAGTTTATTGATATTGGACTGTACTCTAGAGTGATTTTCAAACAAGACAATTTAGATTAAGCTCACACTAACAAAAGTTCAAAATAGGATCGATCAATTGTATTTTAACAGCTGCTAAGATGAATTTTGTAAAGTAATTTTATAACTATAAATTTACATAATAATAAATAACATACATATATATGCAATATATCGGGATAATAGTGTGTAGCTGTAATATAGTGAAGGAAATTTTTTCTTGACTGGTGTTTAAGATAAAACGGTTTAAGCAACATTTTTAATAATGCGGAATTTCACTTTCTTGACGCGGTAAAATTGAAATTTAGAAGAACGTGCATTAACGTTACGTAAAATCGCCAAAGTTGCGAGCGAGTGAAAGTGAGCTACTTGCAATTTTCGCAGCATATTAAAAAAAATCATCGCATAATTTTGAATTTTCTCGCCTTTAATGTAACAGAAAAGTGCTTTTTTTCTTTAAAATACTGAACATATTTTTTATTTTAAACAATCGACTTAATATTTCAGCAAAAGTAACCAAAAAATATCAAACGCAAAGGAAAAGGACCGTACTACCCACGGTAGCCGCAAAAATAGCGTCAACCGCTCCAATAAAAAAAAAACAATTCCTATAAGATCGATAAAGCCTTTTTCTTTAACAAATATTGTAAGGAACGATAGTATCATTATTAGATTAAAAAAAAAACTAAAGGCTACTTTTCACTCTCCAGTATTTAGAGACGCTGTTGGAATTCGCTGAAGAATAACACGTCTGAATCGTCAC
The DNA here is from genome assembly GCA_035582995.1 of Sycophila quercilanae. Lineage (NCBI taxonomy): Eukaryota > Metazoa > Arthropoda > Insecta > Hymenoptera > Eurytomidae > Sycophila > Sycophila quercilanae. The sequence goes on along the minus strand of JAWWEP010023735.1, from coordinate 11,779 downwards.
TGGACGTATTCAAAACTCATGTAGACGCCGCATTAGAAAAATTTGTTTAATTGTTGCTTCTTACGACTGTTAATTCTTTTTAAGGGATTATATCCCTTTTACGAAATAAAATAAAAAAAAAATAAAATAAAATAATCTAAGTAAACGAAAAAAAAATGACCCAAAGAAAAGAACGAAAATCTAAAATTTCCCATACGCGTTAAGCGCAGAAAATAATGTTTTCCCGACCGCGAGCTTGAGCATTAAGCGCGTCGCGGCCGTGATCGAAGGATCTCCTTACCGGCGGGCATTGTGTATAAATAAGCCGCGGCAGTTATGCGCATCCGCCTCACCTTTTTTCCCTGCCCCCTTCCTTCCCCGCGCGCCGCTGCAGTCGAGCTTTAAGGCTTTGAGTCGCGCGCGCGAGCCGCGGGATTATTCCATGGTATGGGGGAATCGAGGCCGATTTTGCGCGGCCTTTTGCGCCGACGCGCTCCATTTTCGATTCGCGCGCGCGCGCGCCGAGGCTTGAATTAACATTCCTCGATCGGCCGGGTAATGCGAGCGCTCGAGAGCCCGATTGGATTACCCGCGATTGACCGGTGGAGAAAAATCGAAATGGTGTAAATTATACGCGGATAGGCGTGCTCCTTTGAGAAATTGAAGATGATTGCCGCGACATTGAAATTTTGTGGGATATTCAGATTCTTTTTTTTCTTTTTTTTTTTGCCGTTCGGTTTTTCAGCCGCGGGGAGTGAGCTTTAAATATTTTAGCGGGATTCGATGCGGCTATGTTTTCGTTTCACGGGTTTTATGAAACCTTTTATTTAGCCTCATTGAAACAAGTTCAAGGATAATTGTTCATTATGTTCAATCAAAGAATCACTCCACAAAATTTCAGAAAAATCCAGAATCCAGTGGGTCGATACTCTCCTCGTTATCCTCGTTACTTACAAACTTAAATTAAAATCGCCGATGCCAGAAACAGCCTCGCCAAGATGCAAACTTATAAACTTTCTTTTATTTTTTATCCCGTGCCCCCGAGGCGCCGAAGAAATAAGGAAGCAATAAAACTCAATGTTTGCGGCATCGCGATCAAATCATCGAATGTCATAAAAAAAAAACCTGGTCGGTACATGCACAAGAGACGTTCCGCGCCGATTAGAAATGTAAATTACGCATCCGAGATCACGAGCGCGAAGGATGCTCGCTCGACATCTGCGCACTTGTCCGCGATTAAAAGAAAAAAGATCCGATCGTTTTTTTCCTTTTTTTCGTCGGAAGGTGACAAAAAAGTAGGTGAAAAAAGAAGAAGAAGAAGAAGCGACGCGCTGAAGATGTCAAAATCCTATTTATATCGGCTGCGAGTCGTACGCAGGCAACCCGAAGTGATTAATAACACCAGTATAATTTAAAATGATAATTGTGTAATGCATTTGTATTAGACGTCGATTGTCCGGGTGGACGACAAATGGAGAGGCTTTTAATGTATTTCTGTCTTTTTTGTCGCTATAAGCGAGTGAAAAAAAGTGTATACGTTTGAACTTTAGCAAGTAATGAAAGTTTGACCAACTGCGTGTTTTTTTTTACAACGATTAAAATGTGTTAAACTTACTTGCATTTTTCACGGTGTAAACGTTTTTAGCAACAGGAGAGATGTAAGAATAAATTTAAATTATTCTTGTTTCTAAATTGTACACGTATAATACATAATTATACAAATTATACAAATTATACAAATTATGATTAATACATAATTATAATAATTACTCTACAAGTTCAGAGACGCAAACTTTCTAGTTATAAATAATTTTTTTTGTACACGTATAATAATCCACGTATAATACACCCTTAATTCTCACAAAGTCTTATACTAATCAGTCGACGAGCCGATACGTGTACAATATTAATGATATACTACATAAATCCAAACATAATATGCGGAAACTTCAGTATAACTTACTTCAACTTTTTAACTCAGCAATTTTTTGCCTACACGCACAATAAAACACTATAAATACAAAAAGAAAAAAAATCATTAATCAACGATTCATTAATACAGCAACGAGCCAATTGTGTTTTCGCGCAGGAACAAAAAGAAAAATGTACAGATCATCGATTAAAAAAAAAAAAAAAAAAATCACGCGAGCTCCGCGGATGCGTTTCACGTGCAGCCTCTGGTAACGTGTACTAAGATAATGGACGGAGTCAAGTGAGTCGCGCGCTCGCAATTGACTTAGCCGAGTGGCAGTTTGAACTCCGCGCGCAGCGGCGATTCCCCGAATTCAAATTAACGCGCCACTGATTTCGTTCACTGTTTTTATTTACTTATTTATTTTTTGTTTAAATTCGCCGATGCGCATTACAATGTCATTTTTCTCCTTGCGACAGTCGGCGATGAGTGGCTGATTTGCTGAAAGAGCCGTACGATTAAAATAAAGTAAGAGGGTAGTTTTTCTTTTTCAGCAGGGAGCAAAAAGTATAACACTTTTCTACACTTATTATTACTTCCTTGTTTACGACTGATGCTGAAAACATTTTCTTATTTGTTTTTCTTTATATTTATTTTTAAAAACAATTCTTCAGGAACAAGAAAAGCTACATTACCTAAGATACCTAAAGTACTCAAAATACGTAAAGGATCTAAAGTACCTACGTACGTAAATACGTAAATTTTTTTACGTATTTACGTAAATACGTAAAGTACCTGAAGTATTTAAAATTCTTAAAAAAAACATAAAATACCTACCTCCGCCTAACCGATCGCAGCTACATAACAATATGATCGCTGCTAGAAAGGATAAATCGCCAGCGGTCCATAAATCGTGCTCCTCTAATGTCGTCGACTCGATAAGGCGACGGGCTCGCGAGTCCGTTTTTATATTTATCGTGACGCTTTTAGCGAGCATAACGCTGCTTTCGACGTGCGTCATTGATGAGCGAGCGAATAAAGTGAGTCGCGTATGTACGCGCGACCGCCACTCTGATTGTGAAATATACCACGCGCCATACCCATCGGTGAGCGAGGCAAACGTTACGATTCCTTTGCCGATCTGGTTTTTAACCGGGAGACTATTTCACGTTTGGATTACCGATTCTTTTTCCGATTTCTCGGATGTATTCCCTTTCCAACACTAATTTTTAAAGGTACAGCGAAGAAAACTTTTTAAAACTGAAATAATAAATGTACAACTTGAATGTTTAGTTCACGTTGTCGGTCGATCTTTAGTAGTCAGCGTGAAAAATCGGTTGGTGGCCAGATTTAATTAGTCAGAGTGAAAAATCGATTGTTGGCCAGATTGAAGTATCGTCAGATTAAAAAATCGGTTACTTACCAAATTTAAGTAGTCAGGTTGAAAAATCGGTTGGTAACCCGATTTATAAATCCGGTCACAACCGATTTTTTAATTTTTATATACTTGTACTTATAAGTATAGTCAGATTTAACATCACACCTGTAATTATGCTACAAAAAAGACGCCTGCCGCCATGGTGTTACTGGTTGATCCTCCTTGCTTCGATTTTTCGTAACTTGATTCTACTGAAGCAGATTCACACACACACACACTGGGTTTATTAAGAAGAGTTTTTGAAGAAGCATTTTCAGAATGGCTCATGATGGCAGGCGTTTGAAGTAAGATGAGTGGGGTGGAGCCTGACTGGGTGAGTCCGCTCCACAGGTCGAGGATAAAACGCCTTTTTTGGTTTTTAGTCGTTCTCGTGAACCCCACAAACCAATGAGCCGAGAGTATACAACTATTTTATTTAGGAAGCAAATTACTACTGTTTCAATACGATGCATCCTACAAAAATGAGTGCGCGGAGCATCCTGATAAGTGTCATATTTTTCATGTCACAGTACCGCATACCATCAATTTACAAGTCGATTGAATAAAAAAGAGCAACGTTGTACGACTTTATAAACTTTTTTTAACAGGCCGATCGATCGGCGAGCAATAAACTAAGCAATCGATCTAATCTGCGTGCCTCCGGGCCTCAAATTGAATAATACACTTAAAAAAAAAAAAAAAAATCGAAACTCCGATAATAATTACCGTCAATCGATTTTCCTTCTGACTCGCTTCCACATGCGGCCTGCACGCGATTGAAATGAAAAATCATTGCGCAATTGCATGACGTCAGTCGTATTTTCGTGTGTGCAACTCTCGCAACTTGCTTGAATAGATCGGGAACTCTTCCCAATCGCTGAATTCATCGAGCAAAGTCCAACTCGCCCGTCTCCTTGAAAGAAAAAATTCAAACTTTAACTGACCTCGCCGGCTAAAAAACTGTTTTCTTACGCGTGTATAATGCATTACGTTAATTTACACCCGTAATTCTGTGATGCAATAGTTTACAACAATTTAACAATTACGTTCAAATGTATTATGCATCTACCTTTAATACATATAATACATCTGATCGAAATTTTACTAATTATTCAAGAAGTGTAGAACTTAAGTGTGGTGTAGTTAACATAATAAGTTCGTTTAATTGTCAAGATAAACGCTATACGTAACTGATAGAACAAATTTTTTTAAATCTATATATAAGTCACATTTAATTTTTACTCGTAATTTCACACGTACAATATATAAAATACATAATTATTCAAATTACTCTACACTCCAGATATACAAATTTCAACTGCCCTCTCAAAGTACAAAAAATTTTATTCTATACGCGCATATAACAATCCACGTATAATACATCCCTCTCGCGAACTCTTATGCTAATCAGTCGGCAAGTCCGAATAGGCGCAAGATTCGCGGAGGTAAATATAACGAAATAATAAACGAAGGAAAAATAAAAATTCGCTAAGAGCGACTGGCGCGAGTAGCAATCAATAAGCCATCCCGAGGCGCAGCTCCTGCGGCCCGGCGCAGGACGAAAGAACCGCGAGTGACTTGCACCGCGTGGCTCTTTAATTACCGACCCGCGAGCCGCATAACTCGCGCGGATGACGAGTCGCAAATGCCCGCCGCAGGATATACGCAGTCGCGCGGTGTCGTTTCGCAAAAGCTCGAGATCGCCGTGATATTTCAAATTACGAGTGTTATACGGGCGGAATTCATATTTTACGCTTATAAACTATTTAAAAAATAAAATAAATAAATTCAAAATTTAATCGTTAAAATAAAATTAACTCCACTAGGAATGATCGTCGAATGGGGCATTGTAAGTAACTTTCGGGACTTGGACTTATAAGGTAATATGATCCGGCTAGAACTTCATAAAACAATTCATATATATGTATATACACATATATACATGTGAGAGTGAAAGTGCGAGGTACTCAGACAAGTGTGAAAAAGGTTAACGTACGTGTAATACTGCCCATCTTGACATTCACGTTCCCTCATTAAACTGACATTCGGAGTCAATTGAATCGGGAGTCGTTGCGCCTCGTGATCGCAAATCTCAACTAAATTGCTGCTGATGCTTTGCGACAAATTTCGTTGAAATTTTAGTGTCAACTGGTAGCTTCTAGTATTATGCGATTATTTTTTAGTGAAATATTGACCGATTTTCTAAATTCTTTATTGGCGTTTATTCAAAGGTCGAATCACTTTGTAAATCCTCACTGCTGTGCTGATTTTTCAGAGATTCGTAAAGTTCGTTTTTTTTTTAATTATGGCAATAATTTATTTATTTTTTTTTCACTTTATATTACTTTGCCTTTAGTTTTCTAAATGCAGATATTTTTTTAATTACAGTATTTTTTATAACAGTATTGAAAAGTATTATACAGCCTTTAAAAAATAATAATAGTTTTAATAACAAATAAAAAAATTAATATTAAATCACAAATGAGAAGGCAGTTATCCCAACAGATCGAGACATCGAGTACTTAAGGGTAGAGTTCGCTTATAAAAATGTCTATAAATGTATGTTAAAAATCAAAGAATTTTTTCTATCTGGCCCTTCAGTTAATTATAAAAAGTAAAATAAAAGTAAAACAAATAAATTGCTCTTACTTGAAAAATAATTAAATGTCACTAATTTATGAAAAGCATAATATACTAATCACGCATTTAAATTAATAAATCGCCAATAAACAATGAATACCCTCATAAAAAAAATCAACATCGAATCACAAATGAAAAGGCCATTATCCCCGCAGATCGAGGCGACGAGTAAATTACAAGTACAGCGGCCGAATTGAAAGAAAAAAGTGCACTTCGAGGCACACAAATGAAAGAACAGGAAAAAAAAAAGAAAAAAAGAAGAAGGTTTACACGCGATCTAGAAATATCCGACATTCCAAGGATCTTGGTGGCCTCATCGGTTCTCCTCTCGCCCTCTCACTTTGCAACGAGAAAAAAAAAATATATATATATATATACGTATGTAACGCGTCCGCGTCGTCTGTGGCTCGCGCGCCGCTTTAATATCCGCGCGCGGCTCCGACGTAAATTGAAGCGAATTGGAGGCATCCAATCGAGATCGAACATTTTGATTATTGGCCGCCAACTTTTCTGCCTCTTTCTCTCTTATCCCCGCGGACTGCAGGTTACTGGGAATCGCGCGTCACACCCCCTCCTTCCCCCTTCCTCCCTCTGTAACCCCTTTTTTTAATTTCCAATTTTTACGCGGTGACTACTTTTATTTGTTGCTGCTGTTGTACTCGAGTATCCACTTTATTCTACTTTTTGTGTTTTATAGAACGAAATTTTTATTTTATTTTATTTTATTCTATAAATTTACGGGTTTACACCCATTATAAACAAATTATTCCAATATATTAAGAACTTAAAACTAACCGCCAGTAATTTTCTTTTTTTTTTTTTTTATTTTATTTAACCAGAATAATATTAATACATTATATACATTTAACAAATAATTATAATCTTATATTATAAACTCAAAAACTTGCGTATCTATAGTAAAAGCAAAGAAGATAGAGTGAAATTTTTTAATTTATTGTCAAATATGAGTAACGAATATATTGCGACATTTTTTTTTAATATATAGCTATTGTAAAGCTTTCAAGCCCATTGAAAAAACGAAATAAATAAATAAAGTTTAAAAAAATATTTTTCTTTTCAGAAAATAGAGTAAAAAAGCTATGAGGGAGCACCTTCAAAGCGTGCTGGTGTCGCACGCAGCTGATAAGTCCTCGGGCATGAATTTCGGAGTGTCAGGCATCAAGCTTTCCAGAGAATGGATACTCACCCATGGCTCATTATTGTCCCCAAATTTCGACTCCGCTGCTTCTGAAATCAGCGACTTCCTGTACAGCACCAAAGATGATTTCCACAGAGATTTGGTCACTGTTCCTCGAAAAGTAGCTGAAACCACTAAATTTGTACTTCAGTACGTCGAGCTGCAACCGGAACGGTAATCAATACTTTACTAACAAAATGAAAACCTAAAAAAATTAAATTAAATACATTTTTATAAGTATATAATATACTTTTCATGACAATTTCCATAAAATTTTGGGTCGTTGAAGCTTTTAAATAAAAAAAAAAATACATTTTTTTTTTTAAACTAAGATTTATTAGTAAAAATTATGGAGCGTCTCCTGAAAAATTACATATTTTTTCTTGTAAAAATAAATTGATGTTTAATTTATTGAATATTCGGGCAGCGGGTCCAAGCAACAAGTAGTCGTCGAAAAGGAGTGTTCCCTAAGACTGGTGTGGCGGTGTACCCTCCTGCGAAAAACTTTGAACGATTTTCTATTCTCCTGGAGCTTCGAGAAGGCAGCCAAGTTCGACAAGTCCCTGCTGTCAGTTTTTCTGTTGCTAAAAGTACAAGACTCGATTCACAACGACGACTACAATGAGGGTAAAAAGATTTTAAGGTAAAATCAATTTATTATATTATTAATGAAAATTTTCATTCATCAAATTTTGATTATTACTATTCATTAATTAAGTTGATGAGGGTAAACATTTCGAGGTACAACCACGAGTAAAAAGAAAATATAATATTACAAATATATTGTTATATTTATAAATTAAAATAGTTTATAAAATAAATAAATAGTCAATATTTTATCGATGAATTCATACTTTCAAAAGACAATAAACATTATTGCATCTATTAATCAAAATTGTTTGTTAAATAAATAATCAAAATTTTATCGACGAAATCATATTTTAGATTAAGACTACAAAAACTTAACGATACAAACCTCGTTCGAGCGAAAATAGTTTAAATAAAACTGGTGTGAACGCTCCGTTAATATTCTTCCTTTGACTTGGTAATTCTCCCTCGAAAAAAATCGAGACAACTCGATTTAAATGGCGGAATTCGTCATTTGCACAATTTTCCATTTATGAGATGCCAGTCGTCGAATTTTTTCTGACCGACTCCTTAGTAAATCTACCAGCTGGAAAAGCCGACAGGAGAAAAAAAAATACGCAGTGCAGACCGACAACTCAATAAATTTTTATTGAAAATTTCGATTTAAATTTTTACATACAGTGTATTTCTAAAAGTAAACAATATTATTCAAACGTATTTAAAAAAAAAAACAGCCTATTGAATTATTTATTTGTATTTTCTTACTTCCTTACATATAAAAAATAGTGCAGCTTATAAGACAATTATAAGCTTCCTCTAAATAAATAAAAATTAACATAAATTAGTACAAAAGATCGTATAAAATACCTAATAGTTCT
>JAWWEP010023724.1:0-15851 GCA_035582995.1 Sycophila quercilanae | reverse complement strand
CACTTTTATATTTATTGTTCGTTCGAGTGACGTGTGCATTTGCTTGATGTTCTTTACTTTTTCCTCTGTATTTATTTGCATAATTTACTGATGTAGAAAATGTTTATTTAATTAAACTATAAATTTTTAGTATACTTTGAATTAGTTTTTGAATTAACTTCAATCAAATCATTTACTTAACTAAAGTCTGTAAAATAATCACTTCATCAAATTTGATCAATTTTAATAAAAAAATAAAATATTAACGTCATAGTAAATCAAATAAATTGCAATAAAATGTATTAAATATTTTTTTACTGGATGAACGATCACACGTGATGTATATGAAATAGCTATGATGATCGAAATTAATTTTTAAAGAAAACTCGGAATTTATCTTTGAAAATAAAAAAAAATCAAACGCTCGAGTATTAGGTATTTCAAAATTATGTGTTTACTTGATGATTGACTGCCGTGGCGGGAATTGCTAGTCACGCCGGATTTAAATTGTGCTCAAGCCGCGTGAATTGTACACACACCACGGTGTGTGTACACACAAAGGTTCGGTTACCTTTATGCACTTCAATTTGTTCAACCTATGCACTTTCTATTATTTAGGAATAAAAACTCACTCATATTTGACTTTCCATTTATTCTTTGCCAGGTTTAACATAGGCTTTATGTGTATATAAAATATTAGTAACAAATAATAAAAACTATCAATTTAATATTTAAATACCGAAAACTAAAAAAATTCTGGATAAATCGCTCTATACTGCTTATTTAAATCTCGCTTATGCAGAGTCATTTATTACACGCTGCTTTTGGATGTCTAGCACGCATCGCGCAATTCCAGAATAAACCTAAAGTAATGTCCATTATATCATTGAATTAGCATAGAGATCGACTTCCAAAAGCGCCATACAACTAAAACTATAACATAATATGTTGCACAATCAAGCAAAGTCGGCGTGTGCGTAACATAAATTTAAAAAAAAAAAAAACACATCACGCAGTTTATACAAATATTATATTCCTTCCAGCTATCCACGCGTGGAATTTCTAAACGCGTTCTTCGAAGCACTGGAGCACATATAAGTCGAGACATAAGTACATACCGGAGTAAAATAAAAGCAGGTAAGCCCCCATTCTCCGCAACTTCCCAGCGTATGCATTTGTGCGTTACTGCATATCGACTTATTGCATACGCGCAATTTTTGTCATCTGTCCCAGCTGGCCGGAGCATCTGTCTTACAGCTACATATATCGATGGTTGACCGCTGAATTAAGTCCGGCCCGGTGAAAGTTGTATCTCGCTCAGGTTTTGGGGCAGCCGAAATCCGCGTATCGAGAGGGGGGATCAGCTGGTGTCTTAGGTACGTAGACGACTAGGACTTTCTTTTGAAAGGCCCAGGCGAGTAAAAAATTATGTAATTACATCGTGGAGATTCGAGTGTGCTGGTCAGCAGTTGGTTATGTGGGCACGTATTGTAATTGGCAATTTTACTCCGTCGAAGGACGACGAGTCCTCGGAATCTACCCGTTCACCGCGTGAGATTAAAAGTAATATGAGGAAAGCTCATGCACTTCGTGGAAATTTTTTTCATCTGATTTATTAAGATTTATTTATTGTAATACTGGTGAATTAAAGTTGAATTAAATTATAGAACAGAAACAAAAAATGGTATAAATTTTACTGAATTACCTTTTTTTTAATTCAAAGTGTTCCCTGTTTCTCATTATCTTTCACTGAATGGAGTACCATTTACCTTTGCTTTGGTGTAACAAAAGTAGTCGTATGCAAATTTTAAATCCTGACTCCTTAAAATAATCGAGCGTTCTATAAACATTTGTATAATAATAATAAAATATGCATACATTAGAGAAAATAAAAGAAAATTTATCAAGTATTTTTTTATAAGGAAGTGAAAAAAAGACAATAACTATTTATCGATGTTCTTGCTTCGTTTAATGCGAAGATGATAATTACCAGTTTCGCAAAAACTTTCACTTAAATCTCCCGATTAATTGATGCTGATTCTGTGATTCCCGGGACTGATGAGATCCTTAACTCTTTTTTCTCGTTTCCCGTATTACAATTAATAAAAAAAGATCTTCACCGGGCGCAACGTCGACTTTACTGTAATCAGTAGTAAACGAACTAAAACCAGATCATAAAATGTTTTCCGCCAATTTCCTTTTTGTTATCATCTCAATAAAATGGCTCGACACTTATCCTTAAAAAAAAAAAAGAAGAAAAATCACTGTTATAAAACAAGCTAAACGCCGTCCAAACATTTAGCAATGCCGCAACGTCGTTATTATAGACTGCTCGCGCGAAACAAGCGAAAGAGCAGAAGTAACTCGCATTACAGCCTATTATATCACGAAAATCACTGTTACACACGCACGCAAACCATAAAGCTGCTGCACACCGGCGGACGAACCCGGAATCCAAAAAAAGAAAAACCGCCCGAGCTAAAACTCGGCCACTCGCACACTGCTATATTTCGTAATCCCGGCGAGCGATTACAGTGCGTATTACACGCGAAAATACTCACCGAAATCGGCAGCGGCACAGGCGGCCAAAGTCGCCGCCAGCACCAGCAGCATCCCCTGCGTCCTCCTCATGGCTCGTCCACACCCTCGGGCCCGAGTATATAATTTTCAAAAGTCGCGCGCCGGAGACGGAGACTCGTTCGGCGATCAACGCCGCGGGTACACAGGCCGCGATCGCTCCAACTAACGCGCGCACTTGGCTTCCGCACGGCGCGCTTTCACTCTCGGCGGCAGTGCATCTGCGGGGCTGGCCGGCCGCCGCGGCTAAAATCTCCGCCGGCGAGCGGCGGCCTTTTCGAAGGCGCGAGTACTGTAACGCGTGCGCGCGAACAGCCGCACACTTCCCTTGCGCAATCGGCGAGAACCTCGCGCGACTGCTACGCCGAGCGGTGTGGAGCACCGCGAGCACGTGGACCGGACTTTTTAAATCGAGCCGCCGAGGAAATTCGTTCTTTCTTTCTTTTTTTTTTTTTTTTTTTTAAAGCATTGGAGTAGAAAGGAAGGATGAGTGTCGGCGGTCGGGGATGGCTGTCGGCGTGTGACGGTCGGATAGATGCGATTGGAGGAGATGAATTTCGGGGATAGCTTTGGGCCAGAACTGATTTCACTTTTACGATTGGGAGAAGAGAAGAAAGAGGGGATTATTACAAACGCGGTTGCAGAGGCAAACGTTGGTCGATGCACATTTTGGCGATGTCGCGGAGGCTCTTTGCGAAAGCTTTGACAAAGTGCGTGAGACTCGCTAGGATGGCGACTGTTGTATAACGGGAAGAGGCTTTTTTTCAATTGGGCAATGATTTTGCAAATTTATTGTTGCAGTTTTTTTTCTAAAAAAATTATTCGAAGAAGCGATAAGCGCGTTGTTAAATGCAGCGTGAATTGATTTGAGGTAGAATGAAATTTCATCTTTGATTTAAATTTGATATTGGAGGCGAGTGAGTTGCTGATCGTAAAATCAAATCTTGCGGCAATTTCCTCGGCAGCTGCTTTGCAACTTTGAAATTGCACAGGTGCGTGGGTAATCAAACATGGAAAAAATTTCATTCCGTTTTGTAATGATGAAGAATCAAAAATAGATATACCTGTTATTGTTCCGCTCACTCGCGAGAACTCATTTGAAAATAAATTACATAAAAAGTAGTTCAATCTCCCAAAAACAGAAAAATAATATTCCTGTCCATATCCATTGCTATTTTAACGAAAAAGTCAAACAAAAGATTTTATTTTTAAATACTAACTTTAGTTAGCGACATTCTGCAAATTTAGCAGCCTCTCGATTTCTACGATTATCGCGAATAAATTGAATTCCACTAAAAGAATTATAGAGCTAATTGTGCATCATCTCTATTCCGAAATTTTTCCAAATGACTCTCCGACTTAATGCATTCTGCAAATAGAACCTACGTTCTCCCAATCGCGTAAACAAATTCCATTGGTTCATCGGCGAATCAATATTCATATAATAAATGCATGTTTTCCAACCCACCACTCAAGCCCCACAACCTTCTCTGAAATCAAGACGCGCATAAATGATAAAGAATAATACAAATCTTCCCAGAATCAAAGCAACAGCCATGACCACCTCATTCCTTGTCACGCATCATACCTTTTTACTCATCCGTTATCACTGAGCACTCGTCCCCCGCCACCCACCTCCGGATCCCTCGAAAATTTCCATCGCGCCAATCAAAACATCCTCCTCATTAGCCTCCCGGCCGGTCCGGCCGAGTGCACTCATCGTCGCTCGCGATCCTCTTAGCAAGAAAAATGAAGAATTAACGCTCGTTGCCTCACTCGGACGGGCGTTGCCGATACCGATGAGCGAATATCCGGGTCGCCGGGCGGGGAGGTGTCGCGCGAGGACGTCGCCCAAGTGAGTGCAGAGGAAGAGAAAAAGAAAAGCGAAGAGGAGGCGCCCCCGGCCAATCCCGGCGGATTTCGCGAGCGCAAAAAGTGTGGGTATCGCGCGACGCTGGGAAGCGTGTCCTCGGCGCATATAGGAGACGAGGCGGCCGGCACTAGGCGCCAGTAGTGAAAGTGCCGCTGCACCGCCGCGCTGCACCGCATCTGCCAATGGCCCCGCGCTGCACTTGCACCTCAGTCCGGCGCTGACGACGCAGGACACATTGTCCGCGAGCACACTGCCTAATATATCTTGAGACAGTCGGCCGCAGAGAGCTCCTCGTATAGATAAATACATCGTTGGTATACGGCGAGGTTCACCGAGTTTGGCAAAACGCGCAGCTGGAAAAAATAATTGACGAGATGCTCAACCCCGGGATTCTGCTGGTGATCCTACTCGCCGCGCTCGGCAAGGCCGACATCAGCGATGGACCCACCCGTGAGTCATTTCACTCTGTTCTTATAATCGTTTATTTTATTTTTTGTTTTTTATTATGTATAACAGTTTATTTTAATGACGCTTGATGTCATGTGTTTTCTATGGTTTTGTAAAATTTTTCTTTCATAGCGATATTTGTATGCAAAAATATGTTGACATTCTTTTCTTTTTTAATGGGTAATAAATTATTATTACAGTAAAATTAATTTTAAATTTTTCATAATAAAAGATATCATTTATATCATTTTAATTATTGAAAAAATATACTTAAGACTTGCCTGAAGTATTTGAATATTATAGATTGCACATAGTCCTTATATTTTACCTTAAAAAAAAAAAAATATTTAAACGTAAATGTAAAATTGTTTATAATTGTTTAGCATTTACTTTTTTTAAGATTTCATTGAAACTTTCGTGAACTTGAGAGATAGTACACTTAGTGACTTGCTTTTGTATATGTGTGTAAAGCCCGTACCCGTCGAGCGCATAAACAATGGTCTGTGCCTGAAGATGAGGTGCTTTCTAGAAAAGACACACGGAGCTCACGGAGTCGGTTGAATAACGTACGGCGATAACGCAGGAACGAAGTCTCGTCGAGAAAGTGCAAGTTCCCGGTCTTTGGACTCTCGATCGCCGCCGTGACGACTCTCTCCAACACCTAGAACGTGCACACCCATAAACCGATCTCGCACCGCAACTTAGTTTCCTTCCGAAATTTCCACTCACTCGAATAGTATACGTGCTCTAAGTCGCTGTCGCAAAAAAAAAAGAAAAATTAATCGCATCACAAAAATTTAAGGAAATATTTTGGTCGTCGCAAAAAAAAAATTTGACGCGCCACGGAATTTTTGGAAATATTTTGACAGTCTCCCCCTCCAAAAAAAAATTGGACGCGCCTCACAATTTTAAGGATCGATGATTAATGAAGGATTCGACGCTTTCAGCGGCGTACGTGAAGCAATGCTCGAGGAGCGACCCGAAACTGAAGGCGTGCCTGATCGACTCGCTGCACCATCTGCGCCCGTACCTGAGAGACGGCATCCCGGAAATCGAGCTGCCGACAGTTGAGCCATTTCGCGTAAGTCAAAAGTTTGTTATTAAATCTTGCGTTGTTGCTTCAGAGAAGAAAGTTGCCTCGTAAAGCGCCGCGCTTCTTGCCGAACATTCGCACTTGCGACTTCGAAATGTTTACCCTTTTTTCTTTTCTTTTTCTAACGCGCGCAATTTTGGACCGTTGACACTTTCCGCGCGCGTTGCGCAAAGCGTCGCTGGTGCGGGGACGCTCGACGAGCCTCGGTATACTATAGTATAATTTGAAGATCCCGCACGCGTAATGAAGTAATTTCAATTTTAAATTACGCATTTCGGTGACTGCTTATTTAATAATAATGTAAAATATTTTTTTTTTTTATTTGTAGTAGGTTGCATTTTAAAATCTATTTGTAAATATTTTATTTTTTGTAGTAGACTGCAAATTGAAAATTTTGTATTATATGTCTTTTTAACATTTTGTTCTTGTCGTTGTTAAGCTGTTGAATATTTATAAGAGACTAAAGTCTATTAGTGACAGGATTAATAGAGAAACTAATGAATGGTGTAGAGTAACAAAAAGACGCGTAAACAATATCTTATTATCACTTCAAACGCACGCAGGAGAAAAAATTACTTTTTATCGTCGCGTTGAGCAGCGCATTAAACCATAAACAAGTGTAGGTGCTAAAAGAAAAACCTTATTGCTCCGACAATACAAGGAAGTAGGTACTACAGTAGGCTCGTTGCAAGTTTCAACTTGCATCTTAATCTTAGTGACCTCAGGGTGAAAATTTCGAAACGACCAAATAAAGGTCGGTGCAATAAAATCTTTACAGCCCTACCGCCAACAGGTCTGGCCAAGCTTAAGCCGACAGACCTCCGCCACTTTCAAACTCGCAATATACGCACCTTTAACGGCTACCTCTACTACTCATCTCAGTAAATAAAAAAAAAAATAAAAAAAAAAAAACAATAGCTTCGCGAAAAGAAAAAACGTAAATTTAAAAAATCACGAATGTCTTTAGTTACGCATCGGCTCGCAGGAAAATGTGCACTCTCTCGCGCGCGAATAACTGCTAATAAGCCGTCGTAAAAAGCGTAACGATCCAGCCTCTTTACATCCGATAGCCGCGGAGCGTAATGAGGCGGCGAAGGAAAAAGAAGGACGAGAGAGAAAAGGCATATCGGCTCCTCCCGAGAGCGAGTCGCAATCACAGCGACTCGGGAGGAGTTAATGTCGTTGCAGCGTGTGCATGTCCGGCCTTGCGGCGGACACACACTCGGCACCGTAATAACGACGGACTGGCGTGTGCCAACAGATGGACGAGCTGAAGCTGTCGCTGACAGGTGGGGCGAACGGTTACACGGTGAGACTGCGCGAGCTCTACGTGAGGGGAGCGAGCAACTACACGGTGGAGGACATCAAGCTTGGCTCGGCCTTCGAGGCGATCATCCGTATGCCCGCGCTCATCCTTGACGCCCAATACACCAGGTGCGTTTCTGCCGCCACCGCCGCCTGCGTCTGGGCGAGCGCGCGCGCGGGGCTTTTCTTTTAGCCGGAGAGGCGACCCCTCCTACTTTTTTCCCTCTCCTTGCGCGCGTGCCCCGGGACCTACTTCCCCTTTGCTCGCAGGGGTTATTACGCATTGTCCGAGGTCGACTTTGAAAAATGTCCGCGGGAGCTTGAGGGATCATCCGGGTGTCTTCCCTCGACATTCCAGATTGTCTGCACGTCTTTTCACTTCTTTTCACGAATATCTTGTATGGAAAGGGAAGTGTCACTTCGACTTGAGATTTTCCATTTCTTTTTCTGTGCGGAACGAAGACGAGTATTGGATTTAACTTATAAATTTTTGTCATTTGTTTACACTGCTAAAAATATATAAGTTTACGAAATAACACAGAAAAAGCGTTCTTTCGTAGACTGGTGTGATGAATTGATTGTGTAAATTTTGTTTAAAATTTGTGTTCAGTGATTTTACTATGGATTTTACACAAAATTCGTGCGAATTATTTACGTAAATTATTTGTGCTGTTAAAAATACAGAAAATACATTAATCGTGTATGAATAGTTTTTTTTTTTTTTTTTGACTCGCGGTAATTAAAAACCAAAATAACCGCGGACTAATAAAAATTAAAGTGCGCCAGTACAACTTCATTACACTTGTGTTTTTCTTCAAATTTTTTGATGACTTTGGATACCTTACACTGGCCCAGCAATTTTAATCAACAAAATTTGCATTTTTTCTTAAATTTAGTAATCATTACTTTCGATATATACATAAAAGTTGTATTCAATGCTCGATACTAAATGTCGCTATTTTTATAGCATGCCGCGGAGGAAAAAATACAACGTTGAAATCAATTAGCCCAACCGCAACGATTACCCCGAGGAATAAAAAGAAAAAGAAGTATTCATTGAAATTACAATTTAATAAAAGAAAGTAAGCGATCCGAGGCCTAGAAAGCCGAAGACCCTCATTACCGCGGCGAAGGGTGCAACGCTCGAGTGCGCCTCCTTTAAGAACACATGGAGCGCCACGCGCCTCCTCGCAATTACCAGCTCGCGCATTTGTCCGGCAAAACCCCGCTCCGATAATCATCCCCGGCGAGCAAAAGCCCGACCCCACGATCCCCGTACGAAGAGACCCGTTAAAACGATAAAAGTCCGAGGCGCGGGGGAGGGGCTGGATACACGCTCCGAGTAACTCGTTGCACCTTTCCTTTTCGCAGTTCCGGCGTGCTGATCATCCTGCCGGCCAGCGGCAACGGCACGTTCCACGCGAGATTCGGCAACGCCCGGGCCCTGGTGCGCGGCCTCGTCTCCCAGCACCCGCGCAACGGCAAGACGTACCTCAACGTCGACACTCTTGACGTGCAGCTCGGCGTCAAGGACGTCAATATGCGCGTCCACAAGATCTACAACAACAATCGGATATTAAGTAAGTCCAGTCGAAGCGCGCGGCTCCACTCAATTGGCCGCGAGATCCTCGGGTTTATCGTACTCTAATGGAGATCGGTTTGGCATTGTGTATAAAAGAAAAAGAAAATCATAGTTTTTTTTTCTAACACGCGGTGACTCTTATTTGCTTGTAAGAAGAATCGCAATCGCGTGCCGCGCGGATGGGTATTGGTATTATTGCAGTTATTTTTAACGACGCTAATTACGTTATTGATGCTTTGCAGCTGAAGCGACTAATCTGTTTCTCCGGGAGAATGGCCAGGAGGTATTGAAGGTGATGGAGCCACAACTGAAGAAGAAACTGTCGACGCTGTTCACCGGCATCGTCAATCAACTTCTGAGAAACGTGCCGGTGGAGACGTTTTTGCTGCCGTGAGCCTGATTCGAGGAGGACACAGCTCTACACGACTCTTACGCATCTCTTCGTTTGCTTACCTTTTGGTACATAGATTATGCGCGCGTGCTACGAATTATTATTATAGAGTTTTTTTTCCGATGTACAATCAGTTATTCTTGTTGTACAGAGGCAAAAGAATGTACTAGATTCTTAAGGGAGTTGTTATAGTTGTGAAATTTTTTACCGATCGTTTAGCTTAGTATTTAAGTGTTTTGGTTTATGTTTGTAGAATTTTTTTATTCGGTGTAATTGTTGCTTGCTTTAGTTTAGATTTTAGCTGGTTTGCATTAATTGTGCGGACGGAAAAAAATTGTAACTGATTTTGTTGCGAGCTAGAAAATTGTCAAAGTTTATAATTAAACGAGTTTTTTTTTTAAGCAGTATTGTATTGTCAGTATTAATTCGCTCGTAAAGTGAGAAAAATTGTTTCTGTATTTTTTTTTGTTATGTAATTTGTCAAATTATTGTTAAAAGAATTTTAAATTGTAATCATGTGCGGTATAGCTAAATCAGCTACAAAGTTTTACCAGACTAAGTGAAAAATAATTATTAGTTAATTTTGTTACGGTGAGATAATAAAAAAACAGGGTCTTTGGCCTTCAACAATATGCTAATTTTCAATAATTTTTTTCAATTGAAAAAAAAACTAATTTTCCTTTTAAATAATAAGAAAAAAAACTGTGCGTGCATTATTGAAGAATTTTACAGAAATTAAATTCTACGCCAATTTTTGTTGAAATTTTCACATACATAAGTAAGTTTTTTAAAATTACCTAAAAATGTTAACTTGTGTTTCCTCCTATTTGCGCACGTTTTTCTCCAACGAAAGTATACTTCTTCATTAATTTAAAATCGAACAATGTCCCAAAGGTTAAGCGAAAGTCTGGATGGATTTACTAAGGAACAACTTTCCAGCAACTAAGTTTACTGGCTCCAGGAGCGGAGAAAAGTTTCACGCCGGGAAACTTTCTACGAGGCACTGTCGTTTATGTTGCAAAATTTATCTGAAGCCTGCGCACTGTCGGTGTGAAACAGTTGGTGTACACAGAGAAATTCAACGAGAGGATTTTTTATTTCTATATTTACATAACGTACTGGCATCGTTGTACTCAAAAACACAAACAACACAATATTTCAAAAACAAAAAAAAAGAGAAATTAATAGTGAGGAAAGTACTAAAACTTTTTACCGCTATGACATTGAGCTTATTAACACCGACGCGAGACTCCTCGTTCTAGTCTTCGCCTTATCAAATCTTCTACTTAGGTAAGATCTATTTTTTGACTCAGTTTTCGAACAATTTAAGTGAAAAAAAATAACCGAAAGAATAAGTACTTCACGGGAAGTACTTGGCGGCTGAGATCTTCGAGAGGACGAGTCTGTTGGCGAAGTCGGTGAGATGGTAGTCCCAGTGCTTCTCGACGACGGGCAGCATCGACTTGTACAGGAATTGCCAGTTTTCATTCACGAAATGTAGAGCAGCTTTGTCTGAAAAATGGAAAGAATATTTAATCACTTGAGTCACTTAAAAATAGGAGGAAAAACTAAAAGAAAAATGACAAGAAAAACTAAATAAGCAGAATAACTTGCTCAATAAAATGACCGCAAATGGATGCTATATTTCACGTCCTGACCTAAAAACTAAATTTACAAACTGGACTGCTGGACTGTTTTCTTTGATCTTCCTGTTTTTTTATAGAAGCTGAAATGAAGCGAGTCATCGAATCGCAAAGCCGACAGAATTTCGAGCATAAAACGGCCGAGTTCATTTAACGACAATGATCTACTAAAACGTCCGAGAGGGTGTGCCTTCAACCATGACCGCGGCCAACCTTCTTTTTCTTCGCACAAGTGCGTCGCAGTGTCGCTCGCGAGTATTGAGACACTTCGTTTATTATTTAACTATATTCACCGAAAAATGCATGACATTAGCAAATTAATATAACGACCGCTTTTATCCTGCTTTCGTAACGGCGCGCATTTTTCGAAAATTTTTATCGAATTGTTTTTATAGCGCCCGTCGCCGCGGCAGTCGCTGCTGCTAATTTGCAATGTTTTAAAAATATACTTGCAAATGAAAAATGCATTATGCAAATCTCTCTGCAATTGCAGCAACCTACAAGAGTTACTCGAATACACACTCAATGCGTCAGCGAGAAGATAATTAATGTCACATCGATCGGATTAATCACTCAAGCAGCTTTCCCTCTCGATTCGAAGAAATTCGAGGGGTATTAAAAAAAAAATGGCGAGTTCAAAGGGTCGAAGAACTTACTGAGGTCCTGGTTGCCGTTGAACAGATCCGTGAAGTAGATCTTCATGTTCTGGACCTCGGGGTAGACGTGGAAGTGCTCGAGGACCCATCTGTCATTCTCGATGCGACCTTGCAGGGACCACGTGACGCTGAGACCCTCCATGCTTATGTTGAAATAGCCTGGTTGAAGAAAGAAAAAAAAGCAGAGTTGAGCGCGACCGATATTATATTATGTACCGCGCAGAACCGTCATACTCCAATAGCCTTAACGCCCATTACGACCTAAATATTTTCCCTCATTATGACGAAAGCCCGACGGCGAGTTTATACTGATTGCACCTCGAATCGGCCGCCGAGCTTTACCAATAAACGCTAGAACGATCCGAGTGAGTATCCTTATCCACTGGCGAAAAAAAAAGAACGCGATCGCGTCGGCGTCCAAGTCGAAAATCAAGTTTTTCGAGTTTCCCGAGAACAAAAATATCAGTCTAGAGGAGAGTGAACAACCCGTTCTCCGCGTCTGTTTATCTGCGCGTTTGAACAGGCCCCATTTGGAGTCGACTCCGGAGGAGGCGATATACTCTGATCAAGGCTTCCTCACCCTTGCCGCCAACGGTGTAGGGTCCGACGCTGCCCTCGGCCTTGTAGTCGCCGTCGATGAAGATCTTGGGCATCTCGAGGTCGATCTCCATGTTCAAACGGTCGCCGGTGTGCTGCGGCCTGACCGCCAGGAAGTTCGTCTTGGCCATGCCGTAGGTCTTCACGTCCCTGAGGACGAACTTGCCCTGCACGTCTCCGACGCGGAACTCGTTCTCCAAGTAGTCAACCTCCATCGGGTCCAGCACCGGAAGCTCGAGCTCCGGGATACCTGCGTACACGCGATGTCCAAGCGATCAGTCGATTATATACCTCCGACGAGTAATAAAACGGACGAAAATGAAAATCGAAAGGAAAAAGTAGAAAAGAGGCGGAGAACTCACCCTTGACGAAAGTCATCCATGACTCCTGGATGGCCAGCCTCAGGCAGGACGAGTAGTCGGGGGTGTCGCTGTGGCACACCTTCACACTCCTCGCTGTACAAAAGCATCGGCAAGTTAATGACGCTCTTTATAATTTCGGCAAGGATCCGATGTCGTCACCGCGAGTTCATCGGAACGGTGAACCGGGCAATCTTCGCGATTCCGCGAAACTCTAATCTCCGATTACAGTTTTCTTTTTCTTTGGGAGGACGTAATATCCGATGATAGGGTAATTCAGCGGTGGCGCGTGTGCAATTAGCTATATGACTGGGGAGTTCGGCGCGACCGAGTGCCCGACGTAATGGCCCACGATAAACCTGTAATCGGCGTTTACCCTTCATCATCTTCCGCAATTCGACTTCCTTATTTCTCAGTTGTGGGGGGGCTTCCTTATTTCTCTTACGTTATAGGATCTCTCCAATTATTTAGAACTTTTGCGCGATTTTTTCGACATAATTCATTTCTGCGCGTTACGTAATTTAATCTTGTTATATTTACATATAACTCGCAATCACGGGAGCACCGATGCTGCGATTTGAATATTAGAATGTATTTAAATCACTTGGAAGTGCTTGCACTGTATATCTGGAATTTATATTATTCATACCGCGCTTGCGCTTTGAAAATGTAAATCCCGGATCGAGTTATTGCTTTATTCCGCTGGATATGTGAAAACGCGATTTAATTGAAATAATTAAACCCGACTATATAACTACCATCAATTCAATTAAAAAAAATTACGAAGAGAATGTTTCTCCTATCCGCCGGTTGCTATCGATAAAAAAATCATTATCGATGTAAGATAACAAAAAAATAAAATTAGCATACTAATAAGTAAACCGAGAATGAAACAATAATATTTCCAACGGTTTTCTGTCTATTTACCGTGATTTTATTAAAGATATTTTAAACGGGCAATAAAGAATAAACAAACCACGAAGCGTATCCGACTTTTATGGAACGTAAAGGAAAAAAAAAAGCAGGAGCAAACTAAATAGCTATCTGCGTTCATGACCCACAGCGGCACTCAACGCACTCGATATTTCGCAAAACTTGGAAACAGCGCGATCGGCGAAGACGGTCGTAAATAAAATAGAAAAAAAAGAAGACCATAGCTCGTCCGTATACATACAAAGAAAACCGAGGACGGATGATAAATAAAAAAAAGTAGGTGAACGCCAGGATCGCGAGGCGTCGGCGAGGGTGCTCGAGAAGAAGGGAAGAAGAGACTCACGAAGCTGCACGTCCCCGTCGCAGTGGACCCCGGCGAGCAGGAGGGCGCAGAGGAACGCGCAGAGCTGCGTCTTCATCGTCGACATGGCTAATACACACTAGGCACGGTTCAAAAATGCTATGCTCGGCCGGCCAATTAAACGCTCTCTTTATATAGTTTCCCGCGCCAAGGACTCGCGCGCGGCGCTGCCCGCGCGGGCTTTTCTGCCGATCGCGCGCAGCTCCGCGCGCTGATACCGGCCGTCGCGGTCGGCACTGCGCCACGGCAAGTTGCAAAATTGCATGTCATTAATGGGCGAGAAGACACGCGCCTCTGAGGCTCAGCAGCCCCTGCTCGCTCTATACATGGGCCGGCGAGCCCGATCGGGGTATACCGATTTATATACCGATCAAGGGACTCCTCTTCTTTTTTTTTTATAAGAGAAGATTCGTATACTTCCTATCTGCGTTAAATTCATGAAAAACCGCTACAAGTAGTGAGATTTCAGTGAAAGTTAGTAGAAAGAGATCCGCTATTTAGTGATCATATAGTGAAGCGACTTCCACTAATTTTAATAGAGTTTCAACTTACTCAATTTAAGAGGGTGGTATTGCGGCGAGTTACTTTAAATTATAGGGATGATACCGAGAGTTTTAAAACTTGACTGCAGTCGTTGTATCTTCGTGTTAATTTAACTTTTTATGAAATTTTCTGTGTGAGGACAACATGAAGGATGGAATATGAGATTTTTATTGTAGGTACTTTAGTCTCATCAGGATAAAAGGTGAATTTTTTTTTAAAAGCCTCTACAACTAACTCGGTCATGAATTCTGTTTATAAATTTCTGTTTACTAAGTTTATAGGTTTTTATATGGCATCTGCTATTGACGGATATTTATGAGTATTGTAATTTACGAGCGGATTTGAATGTTTTCACAGCTCAAGACCGTCTGAAACAAGCGATTAAATATGTTAAGAACCCAGAGTTACAGACGCCGACGATGGAAGATGCACAAATTATCACTGGTAATTATACATGCAAGGATGGCCAAACCAGTATGTCCATGTGCACAATGGAAACATCGGTGTTACTCACGTGAGCGATACACGTGAAAAAAGGAGGAAGAAGTGCGTCTGCCGATACGCGATACCAGTTCATCCGGTACAAGACGTTAGTTTACACTATACCCATATATATATATATATACTACCATAAGGAAATTTCATTGCTTATTGAACAATTTTTTTATCATCACTTTAGCGAATTGTGCTTTGATTTAATAATCTATCTGGGATGATCATCAACATCATCGTCATTCGGTTACTATGGATATTAGCATTTGAACAAATTTAATTTATCCAGCATCTCTATTTCCTGCATTTTCAAAGGTTTCGTGCTGCACGTGTTAATTAAAGATTTACATACGAAATTAGTTTTGGTATATACTCAGACAATGACAATCTGTAAAGAATCATTCGCTGAAAGAAAATGTCCCATAAAACTCGACAAGCTCTGCAAGTAAATGCCCTCTTTATATGCACGTTTCGAAGAAAATAACAGGAGTCGCCTGTTAAAACTTATAGCAACGGGTATTTCATTATATATAGCTAACTATTTTACTATTATTTTCTTACGTCTAAAGTTGACTGATTAAATCTACAATTTGATGAATTAACAGGTCAAAGCCTGTTAAAATCGAGTAATGAAAAAAATAAAAAGCAAAAAGGAGCAGCATGACGTACCCGTTTTGAACCGAGCACTGATGCAGTTCTGACGAAGAAAAGTGGTTTAACAAAAATGACTGTTTTCCAGTAGTACCGGGACAGACTTACACGTTGAGAAAAATCACCATAAGTCACACAAGTAAAACTATAGTAAATCAATACTCATTTTTACTACACTCCTTAAATAGTAGATTTTCTCCAGGACACAGTGAGTCCGACCGTAGTCACCTAGAAGACAAAATGGTCTTCGCTAAATCATTTCTCGTTCTCTCCAGGGGAATCCTTTCAGCAGAAAAAAAAATAAAAAGCAAGAAACTGTAGATTAGCCGCAAGTACACGCGCACTGAGGAATGCGCGTCTATGCTAATT
>JAWWEP010023693.1:0-15859 GCA_035582995.1 Sycophila quercilanae | reverse complement strand
TTCTGCAAAATCTCCTATGAATGGAATGTGTACATATGGCAACTTTTCACTTTGCAGTTTAGACAGCTCGGCAAGTATTGCAAAGCGGAAAAGTCTATTATTAGGGCGACCCTTGCGAAAATGACGAGTATTTGATGTTTAAAGTTTTGACTCACTCGAGCACGAATAAAACCTATTTGCAAGTAATTTTGATCGTTATAATATAACAAGAAGAGTATATTATTATATTCTTCTCTTTTTCGAATAAAGACAGATTCGTACAATCTATATATATATAAAAACATAAAGAAAATAAAGAATAAATAATGTTTGTATAATAACTGAGGAAAAGAATCCCATAAGGTGTACTAACATACGCCGTGGTAACGGTGTAAAGCTCCATGACCCGCTGATAACGCGGACGGTTTTATGTCGCACCGTAAAAAAAAATGGTATGGCCCCATAAAAATATAACTTAAGTATATCATTTTTTGCTTTTACAATGAAAGTAACGAGACCTTTAGTAGAATAGAATGGAAAGGATCCTCAATTCTTTTTATTCCTATAATTAAGTGGTATTGGATTTGATGCAAATCACTACTGTTATCCTACCTGACCACTTCTCGTTTGTGGTCGCAATATGTCACACTCACGCTGAGCTTAATACACAAAACCGCACGTCACATGATCTAAATTTCGTGTAATAACACACGTTTCATATCAGAAGGTTTTAAAACACGTAGAAATTAATTCAACACATCGTTACAGGTAACATAAAAATAAATGCAATAAATGTGTTATCTTCAAAAGAAAATTGTTTTTTTTTTTAAGATATATAAAAAGAAAGAATAATAAATAAATGCAATAAATGTGTTATCTTCAAAAGAAAATTGTTTTTTTTTTAAGATATATAAAAAGAAAGAATACAAAAAAAAATAATTCTGGTAAAACACCTGCAATTCTCGAATTCAGAAATTTCATCGAAATCACGATAGCGATTTTGATATATTTTGATACTGATCGATCAATCAATCACAAACAGTTAGACGAATAAAATCCACCGAACGACGCCAGATACTTTCAATCAGCTTCAATTGAGTTAGCAATCACCGAAGGTACCGAGGAATCACTACAACGCTAAATCCGTCAATGCGTCAGAACTACGCGTGAATCGACGTTATATACGAGGAAAAGGTTGGGGCGTTCGATTTATTCCTTTGTACGCGTTGTTGCGTCTGCGAGCGGAAATTAAGGGGTGAGATTGGCCGGAAGGAGCCGGCGCTAACATCCGCAATCGCGGTATTATTACGTCGAATCGATAGAGCTGGCCGAGGCG
Organism: Sycophila quercilanae; assembly: GCA_035582995.1. Lineage (NCBI taxonomy): Eukaryota > Metazoa > Arthropoda > Insecta > Hymenoptera > Eurytomidae > Sycophila > Sycophila quercilanae. The sequence goes on along the minus strand of JAWWEP010023693.1, from coordinate 14,544 downwards.
AGAGTAGATGTGTAGATGTGCGCGTTGGAATCGGACAAAGGCCGAAAACGACGACTTTTATAACGAGAAAACGCGGAGTTACGCAAGTGTCCGCAACTGACGTGTTATTATATTGGACGATCCTCGGATCACGTTGACGAGAGCGACAGCTTCTTCTTCCGAGCTAATAAACTCATATCTCGGGAAAAATTCTTAAGGAATACCAAGGAGCTTTTGCCGGCAAAACGCTGGTAATATAAAGGAACAGATGAAGTTTTTTTTTTCAATTTTAATATACACGTTCATTTATTTCCTTTGCATAGTTTAGTAAATAAAGTTCTCAAAAAATTATTATAATTATTAAAAAGTTTTTTAATTTAATCTGCATAGTACAGATTCTATCCAAAATGTCCATTTCTACCCTTCTCGACAGAAATAGAAGCAGTGAATCCGCGGGATTCACTACGAATTTGTTAAAAAAACACACACACGCAATTCTCCAGAACGTGTATTTTTTTGTCAATGTTTCAATTTTCAAGCTAAAAATTGATTAGTCTGAAAATTGAAGTAGCTAAACTTTCGCGCATTTCCATTTTTTTCATCTTTTACAGACGCCCACGGAGGAATCTATCCGAGTAAATTTAAGTTCGCCCGCCTCTATAAATAACCTACTTGCATATACACTTTCTAGATTAAACGCGAGAAGTAATTTAAATTCCTATAATAGCATCGAACAATTTTCACCTCAAAAATAAATGATACCTAACGTACAATTAAAGCACGTAAAGTACAAACGTGTAAACATTACGATCGAATTTATCGGACGGAAGTAATCGAATACTGCGCATCCCATCGGAAATCATCGCCGGAGGTAAGTCCACCAATTGTAGCATCGCTTTCCAGAGTTCCAGATGGAATAGCGCCAGACGGACTGCGGACTCGTCACTCATCCTTGTTTTTGCCCGGAGCGAGGACTCGCGCGAAAGTCGAGGGTGTACGGAGCGCGGGGGTGGTCCGGCGTCGCGGCGCCGCCGAGAAAAGAAGGAAACGGCACTCGCAATGAGTCACGAATGCGGCGTATCGATCGGCAACATGGCCCCCGAGATGATCCGGAGCCGGGGTTAAATTTACCGTGTCATCTCTTTTGCCCCGCCGCCGCTACCCTCATTCAATCGCGCAAACCCGCGTCGCGGGTCCCGCCCCCCCACTTTCATTTGTTGGCCGAGGGTCGCTGCCAAATTAGAAATTACTTATTTAACGGCGCCGGGGGGTGCACAAAAAAAAAAATCTGACGAGGCATCTTCGGAAGTCGACGCGAACTCGACTAGTCCAGCGGATTTCCAGGGCCTCCAGTGTAAATCCTAATAAGATATTTATCTCGCAGATTGCCGGATCCCTATATTTACCGAAAAAATGTAATTTAAAAAAAAAAAAAAAAGTAAGTGTACTTTTCTTTTATCTACTTATTTTTTATATTTATGTAAATACAGCGGAGCTGAGGCGAATTGTTTCGATCCTTATAGGATGTCTGACCTTCGCCGAGTCGCCCAATTTATGAGGGTCCTTTTACGAAAACACAGAGCCGTCCTTGCGCCGCTTTTCAAAAGCTGTGTTTATTTATCGCGACGTGTATTCAACAAGTTTTCTCGGTTGAGAACGAAATAAGCTTATACTTTTTACGATAGTACACTTTTCCCCATTGTTGTTCTACACTGAACAAATATGCTGTGCAATGAAAAAGTTTTCTCAAGCCTTGAATAATTTCCTCATCAGTTATATAAACTGTTTTTAAACAGCTACCTCGCCCTTATTATTTTGCACTCTCATTATAAAGTTCATTTACCATTCAGAAAAGAAATAAAAGATGTGCCCTTGTTGTGGAATATTATCCGGTCTTTTGTAATATAAAATAAAAGTCTTTCATAGAAAATCTACAAAATCACATTAATATATACAATAGCCTCTTTAAAAATTCTATTACGTATAACGAAAAAGAAGAACTAAGCAAACTACATTATAAATTATTCGCAATAAATTATTATCAATGTTAATCAATGAAACTTATATATAAATAACGCGTAAAAAGAATACGTCATCACCACACTAAATCAAGCAGGTGTATGACAAGTAGCATGATAAAGATATTTGCGGTAAATTTCACGATAAAATCAGAGTGCACGATTCATTTGACTTGACCTTGGGAGCTCTTTTCTGCCTACAGAGTCATTAATAACTTTTCCCGAGCGTATAGAGCACCCCGGCGGTAACAACGAACTAAGGGCGTCAACAGGAAGCCCAAGACGTGCAAACGCGTGATAAAATGAAAATAGATGTGAGAAAATAAAGGAAGGCGGTGTTGGTGTATACTTACAGGTGGTGTTGCCGGTCATATCGATGATACATTGAGCCTCGCGGGTTATCTCCCTCATGTTGAAGGGGCGAACCCGCACGGCCACCTTCACCGACGACATGGTTGCGCCTTGAGCCTCGGGCTGTCCTCAACAAAGTTTAGCTGATCCCGCCTCGATTGCGCTTTCTGAAACAGAAAATTTCGAGGCGTCAGCAGAGGAACAATGACATTCGCTTATTTCCATCCAGTTCCGGCTGATTTGGAAAATAAAATGCTGACGTTTCTAACTGGATACGGAATTTATTAATGCATTTAGTATTTACTGGATTATTTTCGTATATGGATACACTGAGAAAAGTGAGCTAAGAAGAATTATCATTTTTGTAGTAATAGAGCGACCTTATACTCCTAGGGACAATTTTTTATTAAAGTAGTAGTAATTTTTACGAAACGTTTCGTAATTTTTTTTTTCGTATAAATACTTTTACCAGTATATATGCAATAATCAGTGAAATCTTGTAATATGTCATAGTGGTACAACAAAAATTATTTAAAAATGTAATTTTCCCTATCTAATCCTATAATATAATTTTTCCTTTCTAAAACTACTTTTCTCACTTTCTGTCTCGAATATTTATATTAATTTTCTAGTCTGCATATGGAAAGTTTTTTTAAATTTTAATAAAACTATATAATAAACTCAATTTAATAAACTTAATTAACAGTAAGACATCAGGCTAGAATTTTCACAGAGACGCAGATTCAAGCCCGACGAAGAAAAACTTGAACAAGCAGTTTGCACACGTCAATTACGAGGCGACATTTCACTAGCTTCTGCCGGCCGCATATGAATCGTCGAATTTCCCCGATAATCGTTGTGTCTCAATTGGGCGCGTGCAGATTGCTCGAGCACTCGGTCCCCAATGGGACGCAACTAATTAGGGATCATCGAAACACGCTGTAATCGGGCGTACACGTGAGACAAGGCTATAATCCGAAATTCGACGCTTACGTCTGGGGAATCCCCTGAATTTCAGCGGGCGAGATGCTGCTTAAATCGCACCTTTAATTGCACTCGACTGCTAAAGCAACCGATTGCATAATTAATTGGCCCGATGAGAAACTTCGAGTCTCTGCGGGACATCTCCCTTGACTCGCGCATCGCTAAATCTTCGTAAGATTCGCGATAATACGAGCGTCGACTAAAATAGCCGAGGTCGCCACGGAGATTACGCTCCGTTTTTCATTCGCAGTCGCGTCGTTTACCGGCCCTTTCGTGTTTACCTGCCGCTTAATTGCGCGAGCAGATTTGTCGCAACAAGTGAATTAAACTAACTCCATTGATGGCGCGCTATTCTGTCTTGCACCTTTTTAATTACTTTTTTAAATGTTTCTTCCAAACGGGTACCTACAGATGCAACTTCTCTTATTTAATTGTTTATTCCAACTAAAGTAATAAATTACATTACGAAAGTAATGTTTCTGAAATTTCTATTCTATTTTTTTTTTTTTTTTTTTTTTAATACTCCTACTTCATTTAATTTTAATATAAAAGTAATGCTTATCTTACGTGAAAAAATTATTTTACACTCGTAAAACCGTAAATTTTTTATACAAAACAAGCATTTCAACGGTGCACAAGTTCACTGCGACATCTCCTGACCTCACGACATCCCCGTAGACTAGAAATATTAATGCCACGAGAAAGAAGAAGGTCGCGAGACCTGCCTAAACCGATAAATAAAATGAAAACGAGTAGCAGGCAGTGCACACGCCTGCGAATGGCACTGGGCAAGGTTCGAGGGAGGACAGAGGAAAATCCCGGTCGTTCGTCCCCGACTTCTGAATCAGCCCGCCCAATTCGAGCGAGGGCGACTGACCGCCAGTGGAAGACGCAGCGAGCGAGGGTTAACGATTTTACCAAGCCGAGAGGGGGGAATCCCCGACGTACAGGGCAATAAAAGCGTAGGGCGTCGGCGAGTGTAACGCGCCACCCGCACTCACGCGAACGTCAAGTGCCAAGGACCCTGACCTTCGTGATGGTGCGTATAAAAGCACCATGATACGACGCGTTTATCCGCTTCCCAAAATCAACAGTCGATGATCACGTGCAAATGCCATGCCGCGGCTATTTTAACCCACTGGGTCGATAGAATTTCAAAATGATTATTATCATTGTGTCACCCCCTCGTCAATTACCGAAGTTAACGCGTTAAAGGGTATTTTGAGGGCTGGGGGCTTTAAGCTTGACGGCGCTTTAAAGGTCAATTGTGAAGGTATTACACATCCACACTTATTTTCTCGTTATACAAATTAATTGGTTATAAATCATAACAAATTTTATTAGTAATTTTCTATAAATCCATTAAATGTTTATTAAATCGATGCTAAGAAAGTGCACAACGAAGCATAATGTTTGCACCGTGAGACCTATTAATAGAAAATAGCAGTGAACCCAATGAATTTATCGATCTGACTTTTAAAAGTAACCGCAAGAGAGAAAAACAAAATTTATGAAAAATAATGCAACGATATGATAAAAGAAAACTGCAACGTATAAGTAATGATCCACGATGCGCAATTTTTTGACAAACACAGACGCGCCGCGATAAACGACGCAAACAACAAAAACAAAAATTCGAAAGCGAGGAGGCAGCAGTACAATGGTTGTTTGGCGAATGAACGGAGTGTAAGTATAAGCGCTCGAAGAAATACAGAAAAACAAAAGCACGAGGCATGACTGTCGCTTAACAAGATACGGAAGCGAGCGGGCGGATCGGTGACTCATCCGCAAGTCGAGCGGCCCAAGGGAGACGCAGACACAATGGCACTAACCTATATAACGCGAACCACGAAGGCCAGTCCAGAAAATTTCTCTTTCCACCTTCTACCTGCCTCCGTCTGGGCACATTCGCCGCAATAATGAAAAGGCGTTATTGTACTCATTGTCCCGGGCCACTAGAGACTGCCTCGCGGCGTCAAAGCATTCACCCGCACCACCTTTCATCTCGCGAGTAATTACGACATCACTTTAGGAAGAAAAAAAAAATAAAAGAAACGCCTCCTGAAGCCAACACCGCCAAGGAGGCGCACTGGTTGTTTGCAAACTTTCCAGTCTCGCGCGACGATAAATTATCGAACCACGGGGGTAGCTTTCCCGTGGAAAAGTTCGGACGAGCTGCGCGACAGTCGCGTTAAACAATTTACCAACTTTGGCGTGGAGAGTGCCTGACGCGAGAAGACCATTTTCATACTTAAAATGTCAAAAGTTGGGGACACAACAGCCCTCCACTGCCGCCTATATACTTATCAAGGCGAGAGAGAACTAGAGAGAATGAATTATTCCGCCGAGAAAAGGATGCTAAATTGCTTTGAAAATTTAATTAATTCCACAAATAAGGAAGTATTAGTACACAAAAGAAAGTGTATATGGCAGCTTAAAGCTCCAATATAAAGCTATACAGTAGCTTAAATTAATTCAGTGACTTTATATAGAGTAATGAAAGTACTGTGCAACGCGAACAAATTGAGAAAAAACAGTGCGACGCACGCCGGGACTCGAAGATTTTTCAGGTGTATATTGCGTCGGGAAAAAGGATGGCGATAGCCTTATAATGAAAATACTCGGGCGATATTGTCCGAAGTATACGAGGATACGAGTCCCGCAGGTTCGGCCCGCGAGCTGCATTTCCGTGTCAAGGATGTGGAGGCGGCGGCGGCGGCGACTTCTCTCAAGGTGGTAACGCCGCTGCGCCACAACAGTCCTAGCCCCGAACTACCCCCGCGAGACCAGGGCCGTATCCTTCCCTTTCGCGACTACTAATGCATCCCCGATTCTTTCTTTCTCTCTTTCTCAGTTTTTTTTTTCAGTTTCTCCGACTCGCCGTCACTGCGGAATCCGCTCTATATTTTAAAAGGCGGCCCGCGGACTTTATTCAAAGCGAATTGTGGCAAGCTTTCGTAATTCAATAAAGCAATTACTATCCGCGAGTGGTCTTTTTTATCTGCAGTAGTAAATTCATCGCTCTCTAAATCTGAAGCTGTGGAATTCACTTGGAAAATTTGAATAGTAACATTTTTTATGTCAAATGCCGTGCACTGATTCAATATGTGGACGAATTTTCACATACATTTTCTAAGTGAATTTTCACATTCTCAGATTTATAGGGTAAGAAACGAGGCTGCTGTTCGACGGAACTGAACGTCAGTTGCTATATACACTGCAGCAGTGCATATTATGCAAACGCAGGAATATCAAAATTGACCGAAGTGCCTTCCCGAACGATGGGTTAATTATAGATACGAGTATCGACGGGATCTAGCGCTCGATTACTTCAGCAGCGCCTAAGTCAACGATTTGACCTCTCCACGGGGTGGAAAGGGGGCGGGAAGATTCAAGGTCTCCATGGCTTTCCGCTGACGACACTCGCGCCGCTGCTAAAAGCCAATCGAACCCCAAAAACTATACGGATGCACGAAAGCTCTCCCCCCGTCAAGTCATCCGACCCTAGCCAAACAGGCAGCGAGAGGGTTGAAATTGAAAAAAAACACACACACGTATAGCAATGCGAACACCGCCGGAGGGAAGAGGCTCGCGACGAGCGTGATCGATAACGCGAGGGCGCGAGGGCGCGCGAGCGAGCGAGACGCAGATAGAGAGAGAGTGAGAGAGAGAGAGAGATAGAGAGAGAGAGAGAGAGAGAGAAAACCGGGGAGAAAGAGCGAGACTGCGGTCGGGCATCGATTTCTCGGCGCGTGCACTCTTTCCTCGTACTCACCCGCTGGACTCGAGGAGCCGCCGCCCGCTGCACCGATGCACTCGGCCGTACAAAACTGCCGCGGCACTGTGTATTGCACGCGCAACGGCACCAACGGAAAAACAAACAAGCACGAGTCGACGGACTACCCTCCGGTCGTCTTAAGTCGAGCTGGGGGCGGCGATCGCACAGCTGCTTCCGCCGGAGACGCGGGGCCTGACTCTCGCTGCTGACGCGGACATCGCGTCCGCCCTCCGCTCCCCTTCGCTTATGTCCCGCGGCTGCCGCTCTGCCTTTATCTATCCAACCCCCCGTGAGTGCCTGGGCGCGCGCTCTTGCAGGTGCTGCTGGTGTTGCTGCCGCGGCTCGACTGCCCCCTGCGCTCCTTCTCGCTGGCGCCCCCCGCGACTGGCCGGCCGTGTCCTCGGGACGGCGGCCGAGTGCGCCGGCGCCGGGGTGCGACGACAGCGCGACCTACGATACGCGCCGCGAGATCTGCCCGCGGCCCGAAGATGCACCCGAGACCATGGACGAGCCTGCCGCGGGAGCGGATTCTGTGTACTGATGCATTTTTCGGTGCATCGCGTCGTATTTTTTTTTTTTTTTTGCGATTTTTTTAGCTGGATGTACGAGTAAGTGAGATTCGCGATTTCGACGTGGGAACGAGGAAATGTTTATTTATTGGGTTTAATAAGTAGTTGACTTGATCATTGGATGGATGAGTTTTCATTAACGAAGTGCATGTAAGTGCATTTCGCTGATAATATAGTTTATATTATTGTTAGTTATTTTACTTGTATTATATTTTAAGTAGTATAGGTAACTTGGACTAATGAGCGAGTATCGTATAGGACGGGGGTAGAACAAGTTACTTTATAATTTTTCATAAACATTTTGAATAGATTTTATTAAAAAAAAAGAATTAAAAAAGAAGAATTTTAATAAAATCTTTTTTAGTAGTTTTTTTTTATAATAAAATTAAACGTACTGCTAAGAGTCTGAACACACCTACTTTTTCCTAATTTTTAAGCTCATTTAAAAATTAACATTTACCTAAGAGCAGTTGGTCGAACGTAAAAAAAATGAATCTGTAGTGTTTAATCGAATCTTACACGGACTAAAAATCGCAATACTAATAGTCAATTTTAATCTCATCACATACTAACGTCATTAGTAAAATTACAATATTTCTTGTAAAAGTTACAAGTGGTATAGTAAAATTTGTTAGATTTACATTAAATTATGAAAAAATTTAAAGCTTGCGATCAAATCTTTCATCTTCGAATGATCCTCCGATTTGAAAATTAGTTAAAGATAAAAAAAAAGTGAGACAGACCGTATTTCTATATTTACAATCCGGATTATGCCAGCGAACTTATTAAACCATCTGCTAAAAGTAAACAAAAAATGAGGCAACAACGGCCGCCAGGATATCATCTCAAAAGGGGAGAAAAATCGCACGACCTCCGCGCGTTTCACGATAGCGGTATAAAAGCTCCTTTCACCGACGGACACAATGAAGCGACGGTCTCATGGATAACACTGCAAGAGACGGTCCGATCGGATCTTTGTGCCACCGCAACAGCATACCCTGAACTCTCAACGTGATGCTTTCACACCGGCGGTCCGGTGCATCCAGCTTTACGACGCTGGGATCCGCTATTCCGCGAATTCTTCCTGCTGTCGTTTTTCAGTTTGAAATTGTTTTACGTTGTAGGAGCTCATCAAAGTGAAATCTGCCTTCCTTTGTATATTAGAATGGCAAGCGATCCCGAAGAGGGCGAAAGTCGGCCTGCGATCTTCGCCTCGAGAATTTTTTGAAGTAACTGCGTTCAATAATACTGATGGCTCTTACGGAAGCTGCTTTTGAAATCGAAGGTCCCTGGGCTTTTCAATACCTCCTTTTTAGTATTTTTCTTTTTATCCTGATAAAATAAATTTCTTCCCACTGGATTCAGGCAGGTTCGGAAATTTTTCAAAGACACTTTGCTTAAATATTAAATAGACGAAAAGTTTTGTGCCAGTCAACATCTGAAAATTCCCACACAATCTTTATGAATAATTATAATCCTTTTCTTTAATTTTTAATGGTTTGAACAATTATCTCGGTAATTTACATAGAAAGTAAGAAAGTACAAATAAAGTAAAAAAAATATATATAATATATTGCACATTTCAGTGACATCGCATGAAAAAATTTGCATCGCAATCTGAATGTCACGCGGCCGTTGACATTGCTAAAATCCTATTAAGTATAGGCCGAGCAGTGTGCCACGTGTGTGGTTAAGCTTCACGTTCACCCTCCTTACGGGCACCTCCTCCCTTTCTGTTTACATGATTCACGTAAGCTGAATAGCAAGAGCAAAATTTCCAGAAATAACAACTTCGTGCCTTCTTACAATGTAAGTGCATTAAGTAAAGGATTTCCTTTAATATTTTTCAAGCCTCGATTAGATCGAATCCTATGTGTACTTTATCGAAATTTCTTTGAAATTCGCCTTAAAATAAAAGAAAAAAATTATTAAAGAAAAAAAAATTATATTATACTTTTAGGGGAACTGTATCCTACTTTGACGTAAGTCGCGCCAGAATTGCGCGTATATACACTTTTCCATGCGAATCTATATTAAAAAAAAAAAGTACGCATTTCCCTCCCACCAGTCATACCCACGCATGTCATCCACACGAGGTGTAATATAAAGTGCGAGCACAAGAAGATCGACCCTGTAAAAAAAAACGCATCAGATTATCTCAGCAAGATAAATCCAACATCGGCGAAGATAAAACGATCTCGCGGCAGATGAACACATAAAAGAGGGGGAAGATTTGTAAGATGGCCTCGGGGCTGGCGGCGGAGAGAACCCCGAGTGCGCGGGCGCACGGCGGCGGCGCGGATCAATAGGCGGCATGACGTCACGGACGCCTGGCCAAGATGTGTGCCTGCCCGGCTGCCGCCTGATGATCGACCGGAGGCGGACGGGTGGCGCCCGAGCCGGCCAATTCCTGTACGCGCCAGCGGTTAAATCAATAAGGAAGCCACTGCGCGCCGCCGCGGAACTGCGCTTTTTTTCCACCCCCCTGTACGCCTGATTGTCTTGCGACTCTACTGCCCTTAAGTAGGCCGCTCAAACCGGTGCGTCGTCGGTGCGTACCAGCCGCGAGTTTTCTTCTTTTTTTTTTTTTAGTTTTTTTTGTTTTTTTTTTTTCTTCAATTCCCCGACGCGCGGCGCGCCACTCCGACCAGCGTCAATGGGAACAAAGAGCGCGAGGCGGACGCGAGCTTTAACGCCTGCAGGCGTGCATTCGCTTTCCCGAGGGCCGGTTCACTTGTACTTTCCTCTCAAAGCTTTGTTTATTTCGTTCTTTAGGGAAAACTTCATGATTTTTTGCTTTTTTTTTTGTGTTGCTTGTGTATAATCACCGAGAAATTTTTTTTTTTTGTAAAAATTGCGAGGTGTTTCTTGTAAAAGTTGCGGAGCTTGCAAGATTTTACTGAAATTTTACTGATTTTCGTAGCGTCGACGCGAGATTACGGTTTTCGCGTCATTTTTATACGACGAACTTGAAGAAATTTCTTCTTTTATGGAAGAAAACGCGTGAATTCGAATTTTTCGAGCAATAGCTTAATACGTCTTAATTCGAGTGAAACGTTCTCCCGAGCAGAAAGTTTGCTCCCCTCATAGAGTACGATTTTCATTCTAACAAGATGCTAACCAGCGCGGCGGAAACTAAAGGAGTTCGAGTTTAATCAAATCGATTCCTGTTTTTTCTTTCAATTTCTGGTGACTCTGCTCTCACAGATAGTACTACTTTCTCTTAAATTTCTCGTCCGAACTAATACTAAAGTAAAATAGAGTAAAATTTTTTCACAATTTTACTAATCTTAATTCTGGTTTTACTATGTAGAATAACGACGACGCGTTCGATTAATTTGAAAAATTATTATAGTATAACATATTTATATTTGTTTTTAAATGTTACACAAGTTTCTCTTATTTTATTTTTCAATTTAAAAAAAAAAAAAAAAAAAAGAAACTAACAATAAGTAATAGAACAACTGTACAAAATAGTAGTATACGTGCTCTAAGATTTGCTTATTCAGGGTCGCAGCGGCAAATCTTAAATAACCAAACAACCTCCATCTCAATTACAAGGAAATCCAGCTTTTAATGAAAGAAGAGGGTAGTAATTCCATCGGAACGAAAAATATGTGGGGAGGAGCACGTCCACCGCGTCACCTCTTCGGCATTAGCGTTTAATTGAGAAAAGTTCGGTTTCAGGGTCGCCCACGCAAAAATTATACCCTCCATGCAGGGTTTACACGATATATGCCAGTATAACTTCACCCACATTCCGACGCACGCTCCTTTCTCACCACCTCAGCCTCTTTATGTACGCACAAACTGCTCTCGAAAGGCTGCTCTCCCAGACGCCTTTCTCTTTACGGCCATTGTGCACCGTCTCTCACTCGGCCCACGTGGAGATTTCGCTGGGCGCACGAGAAACCTTGCTAGAACTCGCCCCGAGATTACCGCTTACATAATTCAGTCTATAGCCGCGCAATAATGAAAAATGGCATTCGTTATTCGGCTATTTTACTTTCTCAGCGCTTTTCGGGACTCACGAATATCGCAATTTCATTTTTATATGCTCGTACGGTTTTCGAACTGGAGTTTTTCAAAAAAAATCGAGGATGATTCGATCTAAATAAACTATTTTTTTTATAACACTGGCCTTAATAGAATATAATTTATTATACGATCGAAGAGAATTTTATAATAATCGAGGGACTTTCAAAAATGAGCAATGAAATGTTTATCAAATGAATGGGCCTTATAAATATTTGATTCAGTGAAGAATAATATTTTAACTAAAAATGAATGCAAAAAACGGTAGGAAAAAGGCTCCATTGCACGTGAAATTATTTAACAGAAATATTTATATACAGCAGTGTACTATCGACTTTTCCATTATAGCAGTCAATCGAATGCATCGAAAGAAAACGGAGCATATCATGAATGGAGAGTCAAGAGGCGCGCCATCGTTTGGAGGTCGAAGCCGGCCGAGTCTCCGTCAGTCGGATGAACAACTTAGAAGATAGATGGGATAAAAAGGACGCGGTGTCTGGTGGGTAGTCGTGCAAAGTGGGATGGAAAAAATTCAGGAAATATTGTACCGGCAGTGAATCGACGCGACGCACGGCGCACGCCGCTGAATATTAATATCGAGGCTCTCAAGATGCGGAGGAACGCATTTCATTGCTGCATTAAATCATAATGAATACTTATGATTCTATTAAATAATTAATTTAAACGAAATAAGATGTAATTATTTAAAAATATATAAACTAGTTCGCTTTAAAAAAAAAATAAAATACTAAGCGTCAAAGTAAACGAAACGATACGCCGGGCGACGTCTGACTACTGCGCGACTGTAACTACTGCGCCGAACGTTACTTCCATTACTAACGTAAGGGAACGAGCGCCTCCAAGGAGAAATTACACACGTGAGCAGTGACAAGATTTATGGCTTTTCCGTGATTTATACTCGCCGAATCGCCTTCGCGGAGAAGCCCAAGAATTATTTTCTAGTATATCGAAATCCCAGAGGTGTAGCGGCTTAAGAGAGCAATTATTGGTCAGATGCACGCTGTCTGCACCTACAGTTTCATTTTCTCTCAATGTTTAATTTTTTTTACGGTCTCTTTTTCCTCGATATTTCTTTTTTTTTCGAATAAAATAGAAAAAGTATCTGAGGATCTTTGAAAAATGATTTACCAATGCAAAGTTGATCGACTATAGGTGGAAATCGTATCACCATATAAATCGAAATGCGACAGTGTGATCCTTTTTCCCGGTGCTTTTTATACAGCGACGTCGCATTGACACTTCCTGCAGGAGCGTGGATAACAGCAGTGCCAGTGCAAAATGAGAAAAAAAAAACACCTCGATCCTCAAAAGATCACGAACCCCGCGAAGGCTTTCCAATTAAAGCGATCGATTTTCCTCCCCTCGACGACGTTTCCTTAAAAAAATATATAATACATACGTAAAGAAATATATATATATAAATGTATTAAAGGTATATATACACATGAAGGTGTATATACGTGTATAAGTACATATACGTATAATGTATGTACATATAAAGATGCGCTCGAGCGGAGAAATAAAGCTGATGGAATGGAAGTTGGACAGCGTCAGGATGAGATACGGAGCCTTTGAGGCATCCATTTTTGATGTTACGCGAGGAAAGATCGCGAAAAGCTGCAAAGGGGGATGCAGGCGGAGCAACATGTAACAACCCCTTCGTTCCTGGCGCTGGTGCACGCGAGGTCGACCCCCTCGACGAGATCACGTGACTTGCGTGTCGTATATATACGTATTACTCTGCAGTTCTGTAGGCGTAATTGGATCTTAATTAATATTTCATCTTACCACGCTATAATAATGCTTTCTCGAAAGCCTTTCTTAATTTCTCTCGCGCATATCTCTATATTGGCACGAAACATCTGCTTTTCAACGTTCCTCGTTAGGCATTATTTTTATTTATTCTTTTTTGAAAGAGTTAACAAGATTTTTGAGTGGAGTGATACGAGGAATGAATGATTTTTAAAAAGATTTGAATGATTTTTAAATTTTATTTCGCATATGTTTAGTAGAATAAATCATACCTTACATAAAAAAAAAATTTCATATTTTATTTGTATGTTATAGCTCTATGTATTAAACGAAATAATACGACGAATACTAAATTATAAACAGTAGTCCTAATTTTTTCTATATAAAATGTGTTATTTCTGCTTGTGAAACTCACGAAAATTTTAATGCTTATTAGCAGACAAATGAGGCAGAAAGTTGCAGACAGATATTTTGTTACCTGATCGATCAATACGCTGCAGGGTAAAGACCTTTGACCTCGATTATCGATTACTCACTTCTTCATTAAAACAAACTAAAAGGTACGTTATTTAGGTCCAAGCTTAAAAACACATATAAGTATGAAATCAAATTTCGACGCAATAGAATTTTTTAAATAAATTTTACGCAAGTTTCCTTTTTCATCCCTGAAGCTCTAATGCCAACGATGGATCCAAAAGCTCTTTCAGTCTTTCAACTTTGAAACATTTTTCCTCAGCGACGGACAAAGGTAGTTACAAAGTAGTATATATTACACTACGTAGAGGATGGAGAAGAAAAGATAATGAAGATTTCTCTGTTGGTGTAAATTTTAAAAAAGCTAAATTCGCTTGCCTCTTCTCGACAAAACTCCTCGAACACGTAACATCCAATCGAGAGTGTAGAGCAGTACGCCTCATCCTTGAAAAAAAAAAACCTAAAACGTCGAAAGTTTTGTATAATGATAATAATGATAATGCGAAATAGTACATTACGGTACAAGGGGGGAAAGGTGAAGTTCCGCCACTGCGTGAAGTTGGCGCCCGAGGCGAAGCCGAGG
>JAWWEP010023672.1:0-15878 GCA_035582995.1 Sycophila quercilanae | reverse complement strand
TTTACTGGTTATTATACTAATTTTTTTGATAGTTCCAGTTTGTCCGCGCTTTAGGTAAAACTATAGTAATTTTTAATTGAATATTTTTCTCCGTGTAATATTTTAAAGTGCTTTAAAATTTCTAAAAATTTAACAATCAAATTAGACAAGTAAATCAACTATTTAAGAAATCAAAGTTAAGAGTCACTAGGGTACGACAGGCAAGTCAAATGTAAATAAGGAACATTTAATTTACCTTAACGATGTTAAATGCAAATAAACGTTTCGGCAAATTCGTTGAGATGAAGCGTTTGATGCGAGCTTAGTCAAAGCTGAGCTAATACCGATGCTGAATTAATCGAATCTTCTGGCCAGAATTGCCCCGTAGAACCCTCTCATTTTGGAGTTTAACTTACTCCGGACTGGTTGAGGTTTACTAGCAGAAACTGTAATTAATTTATCAAATAACATTGCTTTACAGTCAAGCGACAGACCAAAGCGCAAAATTGTATACTCACTGCAAGGCATTACCTGCAATTGTATGCAAACGCTAAAAATATAAGAAGAAAATCAGTCCACCTTTGCACCTCTTTGTAATTATTTGAAATTCCTATTATAATATTATGTGCTTTTGGCAACCTTCAACTCTTTCACTTTATTTTTGAAAAAATCCCAAGCGTTTTCGACGTATTTTACTCGTTTAATCAATCAATTTTTATGGTTGAAATACCTATACAAAGTCAGCGGTATTTTTTTCGCCATAAATTTACTTCTCTACTATGTATGCTAACAAACAAAAGCCTGGGATGTGTAAACACGAACAGCAAGATAAAACCCTCTCTATAATTCAAGTTCTCTGAGGAAAACAGAATTACACCTGACTTACTTTATTTGCACAGACTCTTCACACAGTTTCGCGTATTTTCTTTTAAACATTGTCTAATTTTATGAAGAAGAAAAATTAAAATATTTACGACCAAAAACAAACTGGGAGTCAGTACAGTAACTTAATTAAAATTTAAACTTTTTACGCAAACTTAGATTAAAATTCTTATTTTCTTCAATTAAACAATTGAGAAAATTATTAAATTAAATTATATCCGTAGATGGTATATAATGATAATCAAGTTATTAAGTCTTTTCATAAATCATATTAATCATATTAATCACGAATTTAATTTTTATACGTTTACATGGTCAATTCTCTGAAAAAGTATTATTTTGTAAGGTGGAATACTTCGATCTTTGGTTAACGCTATTTCAAACCTACATTCAAAGAAATTGAAGAGTTCGCTCATCACTTTTACAAAAATTCTTGGAGTCAGCTTATAAGTGTAACAATATTCCCTGAATCTTTCAGAGTGGCCGAGGCTTTCGTTTTTTTTTTTAATTCAAATTCGGCTTCACTTTTTTTAGCTTACTTTTCATTTATCGTTATAAAAATTCGAAGTTATTGCTCATTACAAACTCTTCATAAAAATCATGGCGAGCCTTCTTTATACACGTACCAATGTTCTCTGAAAATTGACTAGTCAAGAAACATTTAAATAGCTTAAATATTGGAAAATTGTTGAATGGCGCCACTTTACAAGTAAAAAAAAATTGTATAAATATCTGCTGAATACAAAAATAAAGAAAATTTTGCATCTTTAAGGATCTCGCATGCAATCATAAATTAAAACGTAACATTTTTATCCTTAATGCAGGGAAATTATTGACACTACCATGGAATTTAAATGAAAAATATTGCAGTTTTTCAATAAAATATTATTACGTCAGTATACAAAGTTCACGAACCTTTGAAACCAGAGCGGCACATCAATGATTGCTGATCCCCGTTCGACGCTGCGTGTTTGCGTGATTCTTCGTGAAATTAACGGGGGTCATCATTCTTCGCATGCGGGTCGTAGAGCAAGGGACGATATTTTCGCGACGAGATTTGCCAAGCGAAAGACAGAGCACGGGGCAAAGGGAAAGAGAAGAGAGAGAGAGAGAGAGAGAGAGAGAGAGAGAGAGAGATAGCGTTGCTGTGGAACTCAGCTGGACGGGACAACCAGACCAAAACGCCGCAGGGTTGCCTGCCATGGTCGCCGGGTCATGTCGGATTTATCACTCGTCGCTTCTTGCCTCCCACCCTCGGCTTTTTCCGAGATTCGCTGCGCCACCCCTGGGCGCTGAGCGCTTCGAACGCTTTTCATTTTACGGAGTATCATTTTTTACAGACCCCGACCTCCAGTCGTATATTACACGGGCCCGCTACTACCCTAGCGAGAAGGTTACATATATATATATATATATATATATATATATATATATATATTCCCTCTGTATATTTTTCGCTGGTGTGCGTACTTGCGCCACGATCATTGTGATTTTCGCGAAATGACTCAGCGCCGGGTATGCCGGATAGATACGTTGCCAGTGCCGGCGACTCGCAATCGATGTTAATTTAGCCACGGTCCGGATGTTCCTTCGCCAAATTGTTGCGCCGAATTAGCGCGACAAGTTGCGCGAGGTAAATTTACAACCAGCTCGCTTAATTACTTTATCTTCGAGCTTGAGATGATTGCCGTGGTTGCTGAATATTAGCTGATTGCATTGAGATTTGAATAAAAAGCTTTGATGCATTGTAAGATTTCTGATTAGAATGTAATTTATAGATGAAAAAAGATTTAGTTTCATAATGTTAGAAAAATTAAGATTCGTTATTATAGAATTGAATAAAATAAAATAGAAGAATTTTCCAATGAGAAATGGGGTCTGTATGCGAATGAAAAGATGCTGCCAATTGGATTGGCACAACGCTTTCTCATAGAGATGTTTACAACTGTTATAAGATAAAGAAATACTATTACTAGGAAATTACGTAATAAATTAGGTAATTTTTGAAAATATTTTAAAAAAAATATTTAAAAAAAAAAAAAAATACAAAAGAAACGTTATAGTTACCATAAAGTTTTTTTTTTACACACTGCTCATAAAGTGCGCACTTTATTCCTTGGGAACGGGAACAAACGTACGAATTTTATGCGCTGTGTGAAAAAAATATCATATGCACTAAGGGAATAAATAAAGAATCTCTCAGATCGCATGTTTGTGTCAATTTCGTGCGATCGGAGACATTCTTTATATTTATTCCCTAGGTGCATAGTATACTATTTTAAAACGTAGGTAATTTCATACGTCTCCAATTACTTTTTATTTTAAAAAAATGTTGAAAAATAGAAAATTCGTGATTTAAAAAAGACACATTGGCGGACTAAAAAAATTATTTTTGTCTTAAATCTAGAATTAAAAAACAAAAAAAAAATGAACTAAGGTAGGTAAAATTTGGTGAAGTATTCCCAAGATATAGAGGTATCGTACGCAATATGTCGTACGTGAATTATTTACTTTCTGCTGGTTACAGTTTTCTTGTTTTCATAAATTTTTATTTAAAACGCGAATTTCTACCACAAAATAGTTTTTTTCCATTTTTAAGGTTATAGAGAAGAGAAAATTAAGCAGACTCTAAATGAAACTTGCATCTCGTAATGGACCGGTTTAAATAATTCCATTTGGAGTAGTGCGTCGCAAAATGGAAATACAAAAAGTGTAACAAAATTCACAGCTTTAATAAAGAAAAGAACGAACAGAACATAGCTTCCATAAAGCCTCTGAGAAAATCACACAGTCCACCGCAAATAAAGTCGTTTAATTAAATAAACATGTAGTGACGCGCGTTAATTGAATCGGATTGATTTTTCATTCGCCGCGGAAGATTCCCCCACTCCCGCCGGCAAAATGTTTCATAGCGTGGGGCAACGATATCGCGCCGCCGAGAGGAGGAAGTTTTAAAAAATTCAGAAGTTCCGCACTTGCTCGGCGCCTCCGGGCCCAATGCGTTATTAATGTCGCGTTCGGTAGGAGCGACAGTGGCTCCGCTGCGCAAACCGTAACTTCCTATACGCGCTGCGTCTCCTCGATAATTTTATCGAGCGGTCCTCCGCCTCATTTCTGCATCCGCGCGCATTTACATCTCCGTTAGTACTTGGGCCAAATTTCGCACCCGCGAAAATCTGCGCTTGGGGAAATGCAGAAATATTTTTTGAATTTCGCGTGTGATAAGTGGCCTCGATTCAGTTACATTTTTTTTGTCGATGCATCTAATGTATTCGCTCAATGCGTAGCGTAACCGACCACGTGACCATTGAACACACAAAGTACGTGAGTGTACGAGTAAACATTACACTCTTTACAATTAATTACAATCTTTACACAGAAAGAAATTTAGAGTAGAAATTACCGTTGTTTTGACGGTAACCAGGGATTATTTGTGCTGAGCAGATTTATTTATATGAATTACTATGATATTTTACTAAAAACTACGGTAATTTTCGCAAGTGAGTGAATTTTACAGCGAATTCTAGTACTTTCTATTGTTTTCATTGCAATTTTTACCGAGGCGGAACAGCAAAATTTATTAATTTGAGAGTGAATTTTACAGCGAATTCTAGTACTTCTTTTGTTTTCATTGCAATTTTTACCGAGGCGGAACAGTTAAAAAAAAAAAAAAAAAATTGAATGCGCATTCCAAAAGTGGAGCTAAATATAATATTAAGGTTATGTTTTTTGACATTTTCCTGAGCACAGAAAAATACCGTGACACTACGGTAAAAATTATTGCTGATAAAATGAAATTTAAGATGTCATCTGTAACCAGTGCTGACGTGACAAAAAAGTCCATGGTTACGGTTAAAACAACGGTAATTTTTGATATAAATTTCTCTCCGTGTACAACTAATTTTATACGCAATACAATTATTATTGTCTTTGTCAATACGATCTTTGCCTAACTTGATAAAATTCAGTTTATTGGATGTCTTGTAATTATGGAAGATTTTATTTAATGATTGTGATATTGAAATTTGTCAGACAGTACCATATTGTAATGTTTACCGTATTTATGGCAAATTTTTGCTAGTCAGTTTCTCTCAATGTAAAATTACAGGAACACTCCGTAAAAAGATAATCGGCGCAATAACTTCAAGATTTTCTTTGTAAATATTCAATACATAAAAATTACTGAGACATTACTGCTACTTACTTCATTACTTTGTAATTACTGCTGGAGTTTCTGCGTATAAATCACTGGCACGATCTAGATGATCGTGCTTTACGGGGCGGTTACCGTAATTTTTCCGGTGATTCTTCTCTCCATCTAGTTATTTCAGCCTCCTATAACAAGTTTGATGCGATGGAAGCTCAGATAAGCCCCACTAGGCGTCGAATTTTATAATTCTTGAATGGTATTTAAGGAGGCATTACCCTAGTGTGGTTGTTGTTGTACTAAGCTCTTCTCCGGGAAAGAGCTGTTCGATGTTTCAGTCCACTAAGCCCGAAGTGTCTGTATATCTCCGCGTACTGATACTTTTGGCAGAAAAGACTATTAAGAAACATTTACTTGTGACGAACGAGATGAGAAAATTGACTGTCAAGTAAATGACGATTTTCTCTTGAATCATTCTTTTTATCGATGTGTAAACGAAGGAATACACGATCGAAAGGTCTATTTAAAAAATTTAGAAGTCGTAAAAAAACGATAAACTAGTAGATATACTAGGCACATTTACGTTCCAAATGGTAAATATTTATTTTGAAGAAAACGCTTTTATCTTCGTTGAAAATTTATTAGTATTCACCGAGTACTATTTACATTGTTAATAATTTCATATAAGATCATAGTCGTAACAATAGATAATCTATTTCAATGGGAGTGTACATAAGAGAAGGGATGGCGAATCGCAGTTCCTAAGGGAAGCTAAGCAACGTGAGTTGTGGTAAGCTTGTTCTCCCTCGCCTGAGGCCTATACTGACCGCTGTAGATACTCGTATCTAGTGGGCGAGCTGCTCATACATGCCGTTTCAACGTCGTCACGCGCCGAAGCGCAGACTATGAAGATAGACAATTCTCGGTTGTCGATTACAAACTATTCTGTAGCTATGAGTCTAGAGAAGACAATTAGATTACTCAGATTTCTTCCGTGATGCAGAAACTCACAGTAGGCGCTAAGACTGCTTCAAATCTAGAGATTGATGATTTTTTATCGTGCGATCTTTTTTCCTCCATTTTTACTGCACCACTAAATTTTACTTCATTTTACTACACTGAGAAAAGATTCTAGTAAAAATTATTATCCTGTTTAAAAAAGTGGCCACAGACTGTCATGTAGTGGAAAAATTACCATCTTGTATTATAATATAAATTTTACTAGAAAATATTATACATTTTACTAGAATTATGCTAAAGCTTCCAATAATTCTAGTAAACTTTACATTACAAGATGGTATTTTTTCCAATGTAGGATGGTAATTTTTCCACTACATGATAGTCTGTGGTCACTTTTCTAGACAGGATAGTAATTTTTACTAGAATTTGTTCTCAGTTTATACTTTGACAATAGTTAATTAGGAACATTCTGTTTTGTTATTAAAAAGAATGCTTTCGCACTTTCTTGTCATAAATTCTAATATAATAAAAACACAAAATACAATATTCTAATATTTTACAATATTCACTTATTTTAGTCAAACTTCACTTATTTATTTTTACAGAGAAGAGGGCTTTTTAACTTCAGGTGGCTGTAGTATGTAGTACTGCAGGAGTATATTCCCGAGTATAAAATTCTAAATATTTCTTTTAATTCTGCCGAGACAAAATTCTCGTTAGCAACTATTTTCAATAATCGTATTATTCCATAATCGTAAAGAATTTAAAATTAAACAGATTTAACAATATAAATATTCAAATAAAACTAGCTAAAACTTAGTATTCAGTATCCGTTGATTAAAAATTTCGCCAAAGAAATATTCAGTATCCGTCGATTAAAAATGTCGCCAAAGAAATAAAGAGAGAGAGAGAAAGAGAGAAGCGGAATCTAACGTAGCCGATCGGACGTATTTGTCACCATCTCCCCGCGGGCGTGAAATTTTCGGGACATCCGTCATGCGCGCGAGTCGAAAAGTTCGCTCGGCCAAACTGGAGCGGTAACAGCACATTAAACGCCGATAAATTGCCGCAACGCCCGATCGGTGGATTTTAAATCAAAGTACGTCAGCCTCGTCGCTGATTGAAATGAGATTTTCGACTCTTCCGCCGCGGCCCTTCGTCATACCTCGTCGTCGCGCGCGTATATGCGAAGGCGCCGAAAGCGTGAAGTTCCAATGCGCGTTCCCCCTCCCCTCCTCCCCTCCCGGACGTCGCTTTAAAACGGGGCTACGCCCGAGTGTACACAGATGCGCGAATGGAGGGTAAGAAAGTTAGCGTCTCCAGGGGGAGAGGGAGGGGCAAACTCGAGGACACTTTTCCGCGCTGAGGAAAGTATACACGGGCCGTTCGAAACTTTGATGAATGCGAGCTACGAAAATTTCGCCGGAGAAGTCAGCCGCTTAGTTACATTCTGCCGCTTACATTAGGTATCTTGTAAGTGTCCGTATTTGAGTGGAGCTGCTGAAAGTCGAGCTTTTCAGATAAGATACGGTCTGAAAAAGCATATGCTCTGCTCTGGACATTATTTGTTCAACTTAAGTAAAATTAGAGAGGTAAATTGAAACAGCTGAGCTAACTTGAATATGAAATGATAACGTACGTTTACTTTCGGTGTCGCAAAAAAAAATATGGCAATCTCGACGATGCTTAACGCGCGGACGGATGCTTAATGCGTAAAAAAAAAATCCTATTCACTTTTTCTGAGAAAGAGACTTTCGTAGGAAAGAAAAAGAAGTGCCTCGTAACTGCTTTATGCTAAGTAAACTGAAGAAAATTCAGATGAATCCAATAAGACGCTCATTTTCAACATAATTTTTTTTCCGTATTTTCATTTTACAGTGAAACTGGGACAAAATATTTTTAAATTGCATACTTTTCAGGTAAAGTAATAAAAATGATGAACAATTTGCGTTTTTATTGTATTTTAAGAAATAATTTAAAGTTCTAAAATTGTATTTAACAAGTCTTGTCTCGCCTCTATACAACATCCTTCCACGAATAAAAATGTAAAAAATTACGAATAGGGAATTAGGACCATTCTATCTAAATCAATAAAATAAATCTTAAACTGGTTAGATAAATGATAACACCAGCCCGGTCTAAGTAGTTTAAATCTTGATTTGTTCAAATCTCCGTGGGGTGGGTGTGAATGAGTCTCGATATAGCCAGACAAATATCAAAAGCACCCGAGTTCAGTAGAACATTCCGTGACGGATCAGACAGGAGTAAGGGTATAAGGAGGTATCGTACTTAGTTTGAATTCTCTTAGTTCCTCTACTAATGCGATCACTTAGACGTATATAACCACACTAATACAATATTAGTAGAGTGTTAAATAATAATTAATGAAGAAATTACGTGAACTCTAGTATTGGCTGCATGTGTGTAAGTAGTAATACTCCACTTCAGTCAGACAAGGCTTTTCATGCATATATGCACAGTTAGATCGTCAATATTTCTTTAACATATATAAAAAATCAGAAAATGGTCATTTTTGTAGATGTAACTTTTAAATAATGTACACGCTACATCAGTTAGAGCGAATGACCATAATTAGAGTGAAAATTATGGTCTACCCTTTCGCTCTGCATTTGAATGAAAAAATTGCTCTAATCATGGGAGTTAACTTAAATCTAAACTTCGAGTAAAAATTTCACTCCATTGGATTCAAATTTAACTCCATTTCACTCTAACCGATTTAGCGTGTAATCAATCTCAACGTACTACGTAAAAGAACTAAAATCGGTATTAAAGACGAATTAAAATTGTTATTAAAGCAGAATTAAAATTGGTATTAAAGCAGAATTAAAATTGGTATTAAAGAAGAATTAAAATTGGAATTAAACAAGAATTAAAGTTGGTATTAAAAAAGGTCTCTTAAAGAATTAAAAGAATTTAAAAGATTTGAGAAAATAAAGAATTTCGAGAATTTCGCTTTTCAGTGTGCGCTTATGCATAAGGATAGGAGGGCTTCAGGGGTAGGTAGGTTCGCGCAGCGCTCGTCGCAAAGAGCTCCGCGTGTGAATATGGCAATGCCGACTGCGGCTGCGAGTGTGAGTGGACGCGTCGGGCGGGCGGGCCGCGCGAGCAATTGTCGGAGATACTTCCTCGCGGCAGCGGCGAGTTTCCTTCGCTGTCGTCGCAGCCGGCCTCGCGGGGCGGCGATTCTCATTCGTCACGCGTACCCCCGGCGCAGTTTAGTTGTCATTGTCGGCCACCATTGTCCGCGCAAACGGAGCTTTCGTCCTATTTCTCCGGCCCAAGCGCGTTTTATCCCTCCCCGCCCCTCTCCACTCTCCGCGGCGTTGTTGCGGCTTGCCGTGTATAGCCCGCGGGGTCGGAGCCCGCGCCGATGGATGTAGCGCACTCGGGCGCCGCTATAGCCTCATCTCCTCGCGCTGCTGCGAAGTACCTAGGCGCGAGGTGCTTCCTTTTATTTTTATCAAATAAAACTTTTTCCTCGCGACCTTATAAAAATGCTTCTTCGTTCTAAGCGCATAGCCGCGGAAAAAAAGGGGAGCGCGACACGCGACGAGCTTTACAAGTTTTCGCACGGTCAACGATGACGCGAAGGTTTTAGCTGCTTCTCTCTTTCTCGCTCTTTTTAGCTCTCTTTCGTTCTCTCTCGTTATTTTTCTCTCTCTCGGAAGGTGAGCGGAAGTGTTCTAAAAATCTTTGATTTATCGACATCGCCAGGGCTGTTTGTCAACTTTTTCTTTTAGGTCAACACTGTGCAATTCTTTTTAACGGCACATCGAGCTTGTTCATAAAGCGAATACACTAAGCGATTTTTTTTCGACAGATTTGAGTAATAACTCGGATAAAAAGTTTGGGTCTCCATAAAGTAGAGCTGCGTAAGACCTTCTTATGTGTCCTCTTACTACGATGCACTTAAAAACTTTTATTAAGAAGTTACGTAATCTACTTTTTGTAAAAATAAGTTTAATCATAAATTTATAATTTTTTATGAAACGTACGTGTTAAAGATTCGTCTCAAATAGTTCCATGTTTTTTTTTTATGTTAATATATATGTTCATATACGAATAAAATGATGCGATAAAATCTGATTTATTGTAAAATTATATGTGATAAAATGTGACCTATTCTTTCATCTCCCAGTTTAAGTTCTTACTGATGTCAATTTTTTTAAGATAATTGGAAAGATGCAATTGTGCAAGAACTTAGCTTCAACGTTAGCCATGTTCGTCAATGTTGTTTTAAGTTCAATTTTATTTTTGCAAATCTCACAAACTCAACTATAATTTTTTATTTAAAAAAAGTGAAAATGAATATGAAAGCAGAGTAAGGAGCGTTGGCTTAATATTTCTTGCTTTTTGCAAATCTGAAATAAAAGCTATCAATTTCGATTTAAAAAATACGATTTAACCTTCACATGACCTTGAAAATAAAGGTCAAGATTGTATGTAAAATTTTTGATCTACGACGCACTAAACGAATTATCTGATGCAAAATCTGTTCTCAATAAAATACTTCAGCGAATTCCAATGTAAAATCTAAAAAACGGAAAATCGTCTGCATAGTTTATTATACAAAAGCATGAGATTTGTTTGAGATTCTGGCAGGCCATCAAACCGCATATAAACTAACAAATGAAAAATTGATAGCCCTTACACGGCGAGTACTGACGTCCACAATTCAAAAAAAAAAAAAAAGAAAAAAAAAAGAAATAGGAAATTCGTTCCACACGCGAGAAAAAAATACCTACAGGTAAAAAAGAACTGGAAAATTCATTACCGTAACGAAATCTCGCTACGCCCGACGAGCACTTTTCAATTGTACCGCTGCGAAATTGACTCTGACGGCGCACACGTCGAGCTAATGCACAGCAAGATCGCACCGACGCGCAGTACTGCGGGGGGGGGGGGGGGGGGCGTTAGGGCCGTTCGTTTTTTTCTCTTCCTCCTTTTTGACTCGCGTTACAGGCGCTCGCGCTTGCGCGTCCGGACATATTTCCACGATGTGTCTCTCGGAGCGAAGGACCGGAAAGAGAGGGCCGTTGGCCCGCCAGGGGCTTTATGAAGGAAACTTTATGATTGCCGTTTGTTTTTATAGAACACTGTCGTTTTGAGTTTTGCGAAATGCATTTTCGCTAACTACTTTTGTTTGCTCGGTAGCTGCAACAAAAAGCATTGTTCATCGAAAATTTTTGAAACAGCTTTTACTGCTCTCGACGTTAATTTTTTTTTTATACTTGTTTACAGGAGGATTATAATATGCACAGATGAAAGGTGTGTAATAAATATGACAATTTACGAGCAATAAAGATAAGAGAAATGGAAATTACGTGAGCTCTAATATTGACTGCATGTGTGTAAGTAGTAATACTCCGCTTTAGTCAGACAAGGCTTTTTATGCGTATATGCACAGTTAGATCGTCAATATTTGTTACGGACAGAATCGAAGTTTAACGTAAAAATGCAAGTACTAAAAGTAAAATTGTTAAACATATCTATTATAAATAATTAAAAAAACGAAAAAATCAGAACATAATGAAATTAAATGAAACGATCGAATTTTACAAGAAAGGATTGAATCACCGTCTCTTTAAAAAGTGTTGGCAGGATCTTTTAAATGATTTTTTAAATATTTATTTTCTTAAAAAATAACACACACCCACACGCACCATACAAAGCTTCTTATAGGAGGAAGCACTTATTTAATTAAAATAGCGTCTAAGGAAGGATTAGTCTACGCCTGACTGATGAGTACAGTAAGCTGATCTGGGAAGAAATTGCCTATTATTTATTTATTATATAATTCCGAAAAGTGTGCTTAACAATATTAATTTTTCGAACTTCAATTTGCTAAATATTTATTTAACATGTATTATGTAATAAAGTATAATAGATCTTCATTGCTGTCTTTTAAAAATCAGTGAGATGATTACTTTTGCAATTTACATCAAGTAATGCAGTCATTACTGACAATTTTCTCCGCATTTTTTGTTTTTTTATGCAAACTCTTACTCGAGATCAGAGCATTAACAGCCGGAAGGCACAACTGATTTTGACGCGTGACGAGGCTGACACACTGTACTGTCGTCGACGTCGCAAAAAGAAATGTTTCATAAAATATATTTATGTCGAGAAAATATAAATAATAGCTGCATTTTTTCGCTGTAATTTTTTAAGTAAAACAATTTCGAACGGCATTTCTGCAAACGAACGTAAATCCCAAAATCAGCGTAGCAAAACGAAATATTGCAATGAAAATAGCAATAGTATAGTATTAGTAGCTGACGTTACGCTCGAACGAAATAGTGAAGACCGAAATAGAAGGAAAGTAAAGTGCCTTCTAGGATTGGCAAAGTCCATGTATTAAGCATGAAGTATAATCAACTCGAACCTTTCTAAATATTTCCAATCAACAAGACATGACTCTTCAGAACTACGCCGAACATTATAAAAATTGTTCGTGGAAAATCGAATGTAGCATCAACCTCATGCGATAAAGGAGAATTAGCAAATCCGAGTAGTCGCCAAAGGCACGCTTTCTTCTGTTTTTCTTGCGCAATACTTTTTTTTTTTTTGCTTTCAGACCTAGAAGCTCGTTAGCTATAAGCGAGGGGTCGGCAAAGAGAGGCGGATCACGGACCGACTCTCGCATTTACATGAATGGCCGAGCTTTCTCCATCTCCCTCTCTTCTTCTCTGTCGGCCCGCGTATAAAAGTAAATAGGAAAAACGCATGTACGCGCCCTCGGCTTATTCATGCGAAATTTTCCATTTAGGATTATGCGTTCCTTTTTTTTTCATATCCCAGCTTGCGATGTTTACTCGCATAAGTATGTACAATCCTATATGTGCGCATCGTGTACACATTAGGCTTTGGGGTCTAAGTTGATTCTCTGCTCGAGGCATTATATAAGCGTGCGCGACATGCTTTGTTTGTGAATTTGTACGCCTTCTCCCTCGATATGAAATTTTGAAAGAATCAGCACTTTTGCGAAACATTCGTTTTGATATGGCGCACGTTCTTATATTGATTACTGGAAGGTATATATGCACAGAGAGCATTCATAGTGCAATGATCGTTGACCTAGAAATACGATAGCAGATAAGTAAGGAGAAACTAAATAATTTAATGAATTTTTAAAGCCGCAAAGAAAATGCTGCAAATATATTTTCAGAACGTACGTTAGGTTTTTAAATTAGTGGAGTACAAAAATGCGTTTCTCAAAGAGAATAATAGAATAGAATAAATAATAGATCGTTTATTTTAAATTACAGTATTTACAAATAAGGTAGTAAAAGATTGCATAAACATTTCACAAGTTTTAAAAAATCATAGTCATTTTAACGTTATATTGTAGTTCAGTGATATCACAGTGAGAAATTATAAATAAATAATACTGAAAATTAAGTCATCATAATAAAATGATATCACAGTAAATAAATTAAAAAAAAATGATTAGATATAGAAAAGATAATAAAAAAACAAACTACTCTCGTCAAAATAAACGCAGTACAACGCACTTTCACACATAATTCGCTAATAAATTACATGCATTACTTAAGATAAAAATGTATATGAGACAACACAATAATAAATAAATAAATAAAGAGAAGAAAATTTTTGAGAATTTTTTTAGGGCGAACAATAATAACGAAATGTGTTTTGCTTGGAGGATGCGAAAAAGTATTTTTAGGTGCGATTTTTCTACAGCTTTTTATTTGACGTATTTCCGGATGAAATTCGACCAACAGACAGCTTGAGATAACAAATAATTGATGTGAGATGGGTGTGCTTACGAGATTTACATTTTGAAGGAATTCAGGAACAGGGCGTATCGTATTTATTGTAATGATGTATGCTAATGGATATTTTTTTAAATAATAGGTTGAGTTTTCTGGTCGATACTGGGTATAAGGGGATAATGACGGCTTTGGTATTTAAAATTTTCAATAATTTACAATAAATAACAAGTATAATGTAGATTTATATAAGGTGACGAAAAGTTACGGAACTAAACCATTTTGGAGGACTTGTGATTTTTATAACGATATATATAAACTTATATACTTATATACTTATAATTTATATACTTATAACAAAAACATTTTTGTATACTCTTTATTTTTCTAGTTTAAAGTAACTGTTCGCTACTAGTCGGTTGTAACGTACCAAGAACACGTTAAATAAAAAAACATGTGAAATTCATGAAAAGAGGAACAAAATTTATTTTTAATCCTTCGATGCGTTCGTTACAATGATCGCCAAGAGAGAGATTGATTGAAACAATAATTATTATCACTAAGGTTCATTTGAACCGTATAGTGCCGTGTACAACAAAAGATACAATCTTGTCTTAAAGACTAGGATAATTGTAAATAAATTCTCCAGCAATACAAAAGTAAATAAAGAAAAAAACTGTATCAAAAAAGCGAAAGAGAGAGAGAGAGAGAGAGAGAGAGAGAAAGAAAAGAATCAGCACAGAGGAAAAAGCACACTTTGTTGCTAAGCAACTCCGGCGAATGTTTTTAAAGAACAAAAAACTTAGGGCTCTCGCACGTAAAAAGGAATAGAAGGAACCGCGAGGAATACCAACACACAGCATTGTTGTGCCTCGCTGTTGCCCGCTATTCCTCGCTGTACCTCGTTATGTGTTGGTGTACCTTGTCTATATAGATATAAGGCATCTACGCTAGGAGGAACTCTGAGGAATACGGAGGAACAAAAAGGAATAAGCCTAACCATTCTTTCTTACGTGCAAGAGCCATTACTCGCGCTCGCTGAGATTTCAATAAAAAAAAAGACAACTGCGTACTAATTTCTGTCTGCCACGACACCTACCTAGATTAAAAAAAAAAAATTGAGCTACAGTATAGAAAGTTTGTAGTCCTAGTCACCAGAATCTACACCTTTCTTATAATATTTAAGTAAATAATTAAGAACAGTATATTTAATACAGGTAAAAATGAAGTAATACTCAAGATAATTCCAGGAGACGACGTTGACACTCTCTACCCTGGACACCAGGTACGCCGCAGGCCGTTACCGTCGTGATATTCCCCAAAAACCCTCTAGTAACGAGTTTCGACTAATTGTGTTACGAATTTCCATAAAACCTAGTTGTAAATTTATTATGTAAATTTTTTATTTATTTATTTTTTTTTTAAATGCATATTTTTTATGCCAAAATGTATTTTTTCATTTCTTATTAATCAATTTAGGTCACAAAGTTTGTAGACGCTCTCACGAATCGAACGCACAAAACCGAATTAAAATCCATCTTGCTGCTCGAAAAATCGATAGTTAAGCAGTTTTTAGTGCTTTATTTTCTCGACTAGAGGGAAAAAAAATATCGGCCCCAACTATTCTTTAATAGTTGTGCAAGCGGCCTTAAAAAAGTTGGAACTTTTACTAATTCAAGAAATTCTGTGAATCTCTCGGTGAACGCAAGTCGTGAACAGTAATTGAAAATAAATGAGCTTTTTACTTCGTAGATCGTTCAGTATAAAAGGGTTTGAATAACAAAGCATCACTGCAGCGCATAAAACTATTCGGTATTATATATGTGGAAATTTACTTGGCGCATTTCATTCGAACAATTTTTACTTTACCGTTTTCAGGATGTCGGAAAATTTTCTTACGAACAATAAAATAGACGCGCGAAACGTGTTGGATCTTGCTAGCTTAATTCAGACAATGATGAACGCGATTAATTCAGAATGACACTGAAATTAGCAGAAGATTCGATGGCAGCTGATTCGAAAAAACCCCAAGGAAATTGCCTAGAGCTTTGTAATTTTTAGGGCTCCTTTAAATATCGATAACTGCAAAAAAATTTATGGTAGGGAACGTGATGATTTCATCATGAAAATCGAATCGGCTGCTATCGAATCTTCTG
>JAWWEP010023651.1:0-15886 GCA_035582995.1 Sycophila quercilanae | reverse complement strand
ATGCTTCTTGGACACGTGGATTTGATTGAAAAACTTTTGAACTATGCTCCATTGGAAAAATAAAGATTTCATTTAGCAATTTACCGAATCAACAAATATGTCTATAATAACATTCAAGAAAATTAAATGATTTTCTCTGTAAGCACTGTACAAATAACTAGATGATTAACAATTTGAACTGTAAGCATTGTACAAATGAGTCGAGATAAAAAATAAACGTAATAATTATGCTTTATGCAATAATATTTATGTAAAAATATAGAAAATTTTGTATTTTAATATTTGATAATAAAATGATTAATCATACTCTGTAAACCGCATTAAAATGATTTACGAGATGAAGGATTATAGGACTATTGATAGTTAGACATCTTAAAATAAATTCTCATATTTGTATCAAAAAACTTTATTTTTTTAAACTAGATAATTTTTAAAATGTATTTACAAAAAATAGCTTTTTCATATGTAGTTTTTTTTTATAAAAAAAAAGAAATCGTTTAAAATTTAGCATTTTTTCTGCTCTGTATCTGTTGAACTATATAAATGTATAATATCTGAAATGGCACTGCGTGAGCCAAATACTAAGGCCAAAAGACCGATAATGACAATAATAACATTTTTCGTTGCAACCCAATGAAATCTTCCAAATCCAATGTCCCAGTATGTTACGGTCTCGACGAACACCGGAATCAGAAGACCCAAAATTGAAAAGCAAAATGCACCGATCAGTCCGATGAAGGGTCCAATTGTTGGTACAGCGACGGCTAATAAAACTGTAAAAGAAAAACAAATAAAAATCATTATTACATCTCTATATATATTTATGCTTCTATTTGGCGTATATGACGCTTCGAAATATTCAAAATTATTACCTGCTCCAGTAACGAGTACTGTCCTTAAAACATAATTGGCAAGAAGGGGCTTCTTTTGGAAGCGATCTTTAATACCTGTCCAGGCAATTTCAAGGCACACATAAAACTGCAAGCCAAAAGTGCAGTAAACCGCTAAGGCGATAAAAATTTTCACTATTTGTGCAGGACTGAAACAGAATTTTTTAACGTTTAATTTCCCAATTTGAGAATGCCATTTATGAAAAGAAAATGCAAATAAAGTAAAATAAATAAAATAAAAGAAAATTATACTTACATCTCTACAATGGGTAAATTTAATGTAATACTGTCACAAGTATCCTGTCCGTATCTGACGTATCCTAAAAAGCCAAGGAGAATGTAGATCAGAGTTACACCTGACATTCCCTTGTTGAGTACTCCGCAAATTCCTACAAAATGCTGCGGCGTTTTCATATTATTTTCCAAAGGCATCACTACACCTGCAAGTAAAAGATGATAGTAAATACTTTTAGCTTGTATAAATAAAAAAAAAAATTATTTAATTTTATATGAAATTCAGGAATAAGTACGATAAGAAAACGCATAAGAAAACCAAAATAATGATAAAATATTTCTATTGTGCTCAGGAAAAAGGAGGTGAGTACTTTAGATACGTAAATGTACTTACACCCTGATTCCTCCGTAAAAAAGCACTTAAAATAAATAGACTTCTTGTATTTTTCAATTATTTCAGGTATTACGATTCACTCTAATTATTCAAGATTTGAAAATTATGAAAAGAAGAATATTGAATGTAAAATTCCAATTTGTAAAAGCTCCGAATTTCCCGCCACAAATAAAAATATCTACTGTGCTTAAACATTCAAGATTCAGACAAAAATTACAGTGATTTTCGCACGATTGCGTAAATAAAACAATTTTGCACCTAATTTTTTAAGAAATCCACAAAAAGTTCTCAGTAAAAAATATCCATCTTGGATGACCTGGATTCCACGTGTATATTCAATATGAATTCAACACAAATGGAATCATCTGGATCCACGTAGAATCCAATCCATCTTGAAGGATATTTTCAACCTGAGTATCTTATAGTCAATGAAAGGAAATAATTTTCCCATCGTACCGATGGCCTCCATGGCGAAGATAGTGATGCTGAAGAAGCTGGGGAAATCCGAGATGTTGGCCATGAAGGGTGTCAGCTCGCGGTCGATCGGCTGCATGTCCTTGACGAGGTAATAGAAGGTGATGCCGAGACCAGTGCCCATGAAGATGTTGGCGACCATCGACACGGGCGCGAGGTACTTCAGGTTGGGTATCCAGCTGAGCAGAATCATGGGGACCAGCAGCATCGAGATCACCTGGCGCTCGTCTACCTCGTAGCCGATGTAGTGGTCGATTATCTGCTTGAAGTTCGCCGCCACAATCACGGCGTACACACTGCAGGTGCCGTAATACGTTATGAACAGACTTATCTGAATTAGGTACCTGAAACGTTCAAAAGTCTTCAATTAGTTATTGACTCTCTTTACTTTATCGATTTGTTTAATAAAAATACTAGTGGAAAGTTTTTAATACACTAATTGTATAATTAACCGAGGGGTTACTCACATGTGAAGGACGGGTACAAGTGATTGCGGATTTCACATGATTTCATGTGATTTCTTAGAATGATTTCATGTGATTTCTAAATAAAATTATTTTAAAAATATATCGAAAAATTTAGATTAATGGTATTGATTGCAAGGAATGCAAATGATTTCAATTGATTTCAATTGATTTCTCAATCAATATGAAATCTGCAAAAATTACTTAATAGGTATATAATATTTTTAAAGGATTATAGGTTAAATGTAAAAAACAAATTTAATTAAATAAATGTTTAATTTGTTTAAAAATTGACACATTTAAAACTGGCCCATTCGTATCAAATTATGGCGGTGATATTGTGCACTCGTAATTTTGAATATATATTGCAATCAGATTGCATTTGTGAATTTTGAAAACGACTTCACTTTATTTCAATGATTTCTATGATTTCCTTGTGATTTCATGTGATTTCAGTGTGACTTCAAATGGTAGGGTTAACTGATTTCCGCGACTGAGTAACCCCTCGTAATTAACGGCGAACATGAAATAAATTTCCTCTGCTGGGTTACATTATTTGTAATATGTTATTATGTGCAATTTTTATATAATTATTGCATATTTACTCTGGTTTAATAAATAAATAAATAAATATTATAGAAGCAGTTTTAAATCGTGTCCTATAAAGTAGTTAAATTGTAGATTAAAATCAAAATGTAAAGTAGTAGCTCCGTTTGTCTCGGAGCGAAAATAAACACGATGTTTGCGCTCGAAATTTATCAACTTTCGGTCTGCACTCTGGCAGAAAGTCAGACAGAACCAGATGCAAACTGAGTTGAAAAACTGCGCCTTATTTCACAGGCGGAATCGGCCAGCACCGTCCGCACCCATCCGGTTCAATAAAAACTTTTCTTTTTTTTCTCTCAAGAAATCAAGTCCAGAGACAGTCCGGTTTCATCCAATTTTTCTCAACTACTCGCGTATCTCCGAAATCGCGTGTACATTTTTCCGAACTCTTAACACGAAAATTAAAAATATTTTGTATATCTTAAATAAATAAATTCGAATTCAAATGTTTAAACTGTCCAACGGAAAGAATCCATATGGAATACGAAAGTGACGTTGTCAACTTTTTAAAACAATGTGGAAAAATATATTACGGGCAGTAAGTGTTATACTTTAAAACGTCGTGTTACTTTAAAAAACGATAAACTCTTTTAGTCGTCTTCAGGACTCGACGAGTTCAAGGTCCTCGTATCGATTCGTTCTAAACTTGAACGGCGGACACGCACGGCAATGAAGAAAATCGGCTTTGAATCAATAACGGCAATTATTAATAAGATCGAGTCCGCCGCGGCGAAATAAAATTTTTATCCGCGGCTTATTCGTGTATCTCTTCGATCGAGGTATATAAGTATAGCATACATAAGAGGGAAAATTTCGCCTTACCTAGAAGGACCGGCGAAGGGTCGGGCCCACGCGGGTCCACTTGCGAAGGCGGTCTCCGCGATGTCCGCAAAACTCATTTCCGTCCTTCTCGTCTTGTAATAGAGGACGTGGGCGCATTTAACCTGCAATCAGAGGGAATCAAGGGTTAATAGTTTCAAATGAGTGTAATGGGAATTTTGCGTTTTGCTTATTATTTTCTTTCCTTCAGAGAGTAGAAGAAAGTATCATTAAATTTTTTTTTTTTTCAATTTTTATTCGGATAAAAATTGTATATAATTTATTTTTACAGCATGTGTTGCTGTTATTTGTGTATCATTATCATTGTTATTCATGGTATTTCCCTTCCCTTTTTTTTATATTAAAATGCATTGCGATTATGATCGAATTGAATGAAGCCGAATTATCGCATTATCGAAATTGAAGAGTATGAAAGTAGTAGCAATTAAGCGTTTGCTTTTTTGTTTTTGTCGTCTCCGAACTAAAATAATCAGCGCGCGAAGCGCGCCTGTGAATTCTAGTGTTTCTTAATTGAGAAATTAATGGGAGAAAATAATGACGCCATTAACAATAGATTTATGTTAAACACGTGATGGCATAACAAATATGTATGGCAATAATGTAAATTTAATGTTGTTGACTTTATTTTAATTATTTGGCTGTGAAACGTTCACTGATGAAAATAAAAAGCTCGTTATGACTATTTATCTGCAGTGATATGAGAATACCGGGAAAACGCATGTTATTAATACGTTTTTAATTATCATTCGAGTAAGATAAAGGAAAATTGTTCTTAAATTTTTGACACAAAAATTTCATCATTTGGTTTATCTAATAAAGAAAATAAAATGGTACTTTTTACCATTTACCTTCTACTTATTTTTTTACGTAGATAGGATATTCTTAACTTATGGATATAATTAAAAATATTTTTTTATAATTAAAATGATTTAAGATATATACTTACAAGAATATACGCACAGTGCGTGCAAACGAAAGCGACGAGTATGGTCGCAAAAATTCCTACGACTAATCCGGCACTTCGGAAGGCGACGGGCATTGCTAAGATTCCGGTTCCTAGAGAGGCTTTCAGGAGGTGGGTTAACGTATCACAATCTCTGCAAAAATAAACAAAAAAAATTTGTGTAATTCATTTTATGTTATTAACAAAATTTCGTATAATTTGAAAGTACTAAATTACGAAGTATTATTGTCGCGATAAATCTTGAAAAGAACTATTTTTTATACAACTCGTTAGAAATTTTTAAGCGAGTAAGTGTCTCCGTAAAAAGTCGATTGTTCCAATCGATCTATTATCATCAACGCTGTTCATAATTCAACTCCAGGAAATTTTTTTAACATTTTCGAAATTTTTACACGGGTAGTTTCGTTATCCGAAATCGTTTGTTCCGATCGATCGATCGATTTATTATCTTTAACCCTGACGGAAAGTTAGCAGGTTCATCAATGGATTCGGGTCAATTGAGCTTTCCCGTCGTCTAGGCGAAATGCAGAAAATAATTAGCGATTAAAAGCCGCCGGGGGGAAGGCCGAGGGAACAAAACGAGTTTTCACGCTAATCTGTCTGCACCGCGGGGACCGCGCCACTAATGTGTATAAGCGCGGCGCGAAATTTTCCATCCTGATCGCGGTGCGTGTGAAAAGCACGTGCGGCACCTTTCTCGACACGAGGGAAAAATCTGGGTCGAATTTAGAGATGCGATTTTTATTCGCTTCTTCGTTTATTTATTTATTTATTTATATAATTTTTTTCATTGGCAATCGACTTTTCCTTCAGTGTCGCTTCATTGTCCCATTTTCCGAAGAATCGTAAGATTCGCCGTTGACTTGAAAAATTTTTCGATAATTGGGCTTAATGATATAATTAGTGGCCTTAATATGTGTAAGTACGAAATAAGCGAAGAGGAACTCATTTTTTGATAAATTTACTAATTAATTATGTAACTCGAGTTTCAGAGACTCTCGATTCCTTCTACGTTAAATTAGTATTTATTAATAATAAAATAAACATTCTATAAGTGAATCTAAATTAGTGAATTTTTATGTGACTAGAATTGCTAATTAAACGGTAACATTATGGTAATTTTTCTCTTTACCCTTAAAAGTTAAAACAAAATAATTTACTTACGTCGTTGGATTGGGAACTTTACGCTCCGTGAAGGGATCGAAATCCTTTCCATCTCGTTGTTGAGCGGTTTCGACATCGCGCGAGGCAACTTGTACTTTATACCTAAAACAAGAACACATAGAAGTTCATTAAACCTCTGGCCACTAAGTCGTTCCAAAAAAATCGCACTTCGAGTCCCTCAGCCAAGAAAAATGTGTCCGAGCGATCAACCGATTTGCACTAATCAATAAATCAGGTCACACCGAAAGTCAAAATGAAATATTGCGAATAAAGAAAGAGCTTCTGATCGAATTACTCTCCGCAGTTCTTCCGTATTTTTTGCATCTTCGCTGCGCCGGGCACCGATGCACCACCTTCAGCGACCTCGCGAAAAGTGCGCTCCTGCAACTGCATTGTTGCCTCATTCGTTCCAAAGTTTTCCTTTTAAACATCACGAACGTACGTTTATTTGTCATCGAATAATCGCTCGCTGCGTGCCGAGAAAACGGGCATTTAGAACGTATCGCATAAATATTTTTTCGAATTATCGTCTGGGTCACCAGAAACGCACCGCAATAATTCAATTTAGCAATGCACTTGACGCGACGCAGTTTTATGGAGTCTCGTTCCCGATTATGACTTTATTTACGCACGCCGTGTATCTCACGTAATGTCAAAAATCACTTGATGGTTTAATAATGTACAAGTCACTGTCTTCAAATAAAACGATCCTTTTTTTTATTGATCGTGCGTTTTTGATTTTGCAAATTCAACGTTAAATTAAAAAATTGTAACAAGAATTTTTTTTATTAAAGTATGTGTACGAAATATTCTTACATTTTCCAATTGAAATTGAAGCACGTGAGTGTTTCACACAAAAATCTCCAGTTTCTTAAAAAAAAAGGAGGTTTTTCAGCCACCCCGCGAAATTCAAAAATAAAATCACACTGCTCGTTCCGTTCACGCCTTGAAGCGCACCATTGAATCGCACCTTATCATCTCCACTACCGTATATCTCACATTCACCCCACGAATTTAATTGTCTCGCGAAAATCCGAACTCAACACCACACCGAACTTTTGATTTTTGTTATTATTTAAATTAAAAAAAAAATTATTTAAATTACTTTAAATTCAAAACAAACGAAAAAAAAATAAACAAATTACATTTCTTATTTTTTTCGCCTGCACGCAACCGTCGCGGGATACGATTTCCGGTGGTATCGCGGAAAAGTCGGTGTGTGCAGGATGCGATCGATGCGCCGGCTCCGACGTCGACGCGACTTTTGTCGATCGCCGCTCGCTGCTGGGCCGTTAATAAGGAAAGCGCCGGGCTGCGCGATCCCCGCGATGCGCCGTTACCAATCGCGAGGCGCGCCGCCGTGAATTATTAATTAGCGCCCGCGGGGAATCGGTGCCTCGCAACGGGAATGATTCATTGGCCTGCAAGTGGTCTATTAACGCTTTTTATTGCTATTATAGCGGGACTAACATAATTTGTTTATTCGACAGATATATATCTATCTGAACATTCTATCTACGTGCAGTGTATACATATAGATAGTAGAGCAGCGTTTCGGTCGCTTTTACACATGTACGACGTCGTCAATATGGCTTACGTTAGGTATACCCTCCCTCTAAATCTGAATTAGTGAAAATTCTCCGATTTCACTAAACTTAAGTGAATAGTCACATATTCCTAGTGAAAAGTATCCTACTAATTCAATTAGTAGGATACTTTTAACCTGCAATGTATTACTATATACATCAAAATTTCACTAATTCAGATTTACATAGCTTACTTGAACGCTTTATTTCTGGAATCAATTTGATTTCCTTCTTATTTGTCTACTGGAATCAATTTGATTTCCTTCTTATTTGTCTACTCGATCATTGCGCTGTATGTACAAATTCCGTAACAAAGACGTTTTATACTAATAATCATAAATATTTTTATATAAATACTTTTTATTTTTAATCCAAATTTTGATTAATTAATTTTAAACTGGGTTTTTTGACATTTGTAAATTTTATTGATTTCATTAATCAGTAATTGAAAATTATAAACTTTGGTTTGGAACAAAGACATTTCTTCAAGTGACTCATAAAATTATTCTAACATAATTTTTAGTTTTGCCATTGGAATTTCAAAATGTAGAAATTTTTGGCTCAAATTCAAGGAACATTTTCCGTTCATACATTCGTCATGGCGTCATACGTTTAGTTTAGTTCTTCACTAAGTTTTAGTTCTTCACTAAGATTTTCAAATAGTAATAGTTAAGCGCTATAAGAGAAAACTAAAATACTAAGCAATTGTTTAAATGAATTTCCAAATAATTTATAGTAATAATTTTTTTTTACTGATATTACAATTTAATAAAATGGATTAAAATCTATAACATCTTTTTAGATATCCTAAAATTTTATGTTAATTTACCTCCTTAAAGTTTTATTGCAAATATAAAAAATTGAAAAAACTTTCATCAAATTTAATGAGCATTGATTTGTATACGAATTTTCTAATAATCCCAGTGAAATATCGTGTAGTTGAAATTCGAAAATTTATTTTTGGATTTCTAATTAGTAACTAGAAAAACTGGATGTAAGCTCGAAAAATTTGCTAAATATAAACGCAAACTTGAAAATTTACATTAATTATCGAAATTTTAGCTTGATTTCCGCGGAGGCTGAGATAAGCACGTGCATAAATTTGACAGCAAATGTTGTAATGCGAAATAAATTGCATAATAAAAAAAAATTGTTTGCACCACCAGCTGATTGCGATACTGCTTATCGAAATTTGTTCATTTTAAGTCTTTGATATTGACGAGTACAGTTGTTTATTAAATATGTTTTTCTATGTATGTGCGATATGACAATAACTTTTTGTTAAAAAGCTGCTAATTCACGTTTTTTTGATTGTCGATAACGTTTGGAGATTTATTTTTTAATGCGCTAATTAGCTTGTAAATTTGCCGAAACAAACAAGTGTTTTTAACTAGCAAATTTAAGTTTTTTATATAACTTTCTTTATTATCCGATCACGATACGAATAAATCCACGAATTTTAAATACAACAAAGTACGTAAAATTTTGTTTATTGATTGACCTTAATTAAATTAAATATTTAAAAAATATATAGGTTTTTAATTAATAATTTAAAGAAATACTCACTTGGCAGTAAGGACGCTGTCTTTCATGTTAGATCCATCTTGTGGAAGGAAGGTATCCAATTCAGTTGGAGGCTTGTGGTTTTCTTCAACCATTTTTCTTGATTTTTTTTCCTTCCAAGTTTTTTAAATTATCTGTAACAAAAAATTATTATTCATTAATGATTTTTACGATTTCAATTATTTTTTAAAATTGAAAAATAATAAATTAAAATTTATAAAATAATTCATACTTAAAATTACAATAGTGCATTGAAATTGCACTGTTCTCGCAAATTATTCTCACGAAAGGTCTTACAATAGCTATAGTTTTCTACAAACTATATTGTGCAAACTTACGAAATTATATGTTATACATTCATTAAATTAAAAAAAAACTATTGCAATATTTCACGTAATGGCATCCCGTGAGAAAAAATATAACATTTTCTCTCATAATATGTAAAAAATAAATTGACTTTCTATAATACACAACTAAGGTAGCTGCAGGGTGAATAAAATCCAAGTTACGTAATAATATTACCATATACTCACAGTACGTGACCGAGAAAAAAGTGCAATATTTCAATTGAATAGATTCGAGAGTCTCGTTGAGGATTCCCATATAACAAAAAAGTATTTTTATCCTAAGTTCAATAACTATCATCAAAATTGCTTAAAGTTTACTTCTTAATCAAATTTTAGTGCTACCCAATCAGATATTTACCCATACACCAATTAAATTCCATCAATAAGTACTCCACAGCCCTCAACCATACTTTCCAATAAGAAAAGATATTTATACATAGTAAAATAATTCACTCTATTACAAAATGTCCCTATGTAATTTCTTCAAGCGAAGTACAACTAAGCGTCTATATGTAATTGCAGTGACTTTTTTCACCTGGCAGTAACATTTAACGGAACTCTCTCCGCCGTGAACCTTAAAAATCTTTCTGTTTTAAGCAAAAAAACAAAATATCCGGCAAATTAACCCGCACGCACCGCAACGGTATAAATTACAGGCACCCGCGAAATAATCAAGACGCGCGATCGCCGGTAACCGAGCGGCGTTTGAGATCCCCGCGTCGGTCGAGTTCGCGAGGTTCTCCGCGATAAGGGGCCGGCGAGACTCTCGCGACCCAGATGCAATGCGGTGTGCGCGGCCTCGCACCTGCAGCGCCGCGAGTGATCGATAACGAGGAGGCGCTGATCCATCCTCTCCCCCGGGTGCGCGAAGCCTCCCTGACTCGGTCAATTGAGCTTTAAAGCTCTGCTCTAACTTTAGGCGGTGCGCGCCGTTATCGATTCTCAAAACTGGGGGGAGGGGGGGGGGCGGTCTATTTTCGGCGCCGCGATTTTCGGAGGTCAGCCTTGCGCTACCCGCTGGAAAAGCACTTTTCGCGGCTTGAAATGCATTTTATTTTGTGTGCGGTGGAGGCCGCCGCTTCGAGGTGAAGTAGCTCGAGTAGTGGAGCTTTTGGACTTTTTTCGAAAGCTCGAGTTGATGAGTGGTCGATATTTCGCGGACTAGACGAGCCTGAGTTTCGCAAGTCGTTAATGTTGATTAATCGAAGAATCATTCGGATTGGCGATTCGTTGGCGAACATGTTTTTGATCTTAATAGAAAGTGATTTACGTGGTTATTAATCACCGTGAAGAATGGTAAAAGTTGTAATTTTCACAATGTTTTAAAAGATTTTTTTACTTTTTGATTTTTGAAACCATCTTTACTAAAGAGGTCAAAAGTCCCTGGCCAATTTCGATAAAATGAGTAATTTTTATGGAAAGGTTTTTTCCCCGTGATTATAACTCACTACTAAGTGGAGCACAAGAAACTGTTATCGACTAATTTTAGACATTTTATTTTCCTTTTAGCAGACACTGCTATTACTATAAAATCATAATAGGTATATTATTGATTTTTATAAGGAGACAAA
The DNA here is from genome assembly GCA_035582995.1 of Sycophila quercilanae. Taxonomy (NCBI): domain Eukaryota; kingdom Metazoa; phylum Arthropoda; class Insecta; order Hymenoptera; family Eurytomidae; genus Sycophila; species Sycophila quercilanae. Next base: position 4,789 of record JAWWEP010023651.1, on the reverse strand, counting down.
ATTATCATAAAACCTTAATAAAAAAATTCATATATACAATTACTCTTTTATTATGAAAAAATCTATATAGCTATACTATCTCTATAGGCCTACTTTGATAAATTCTTATTATTTTCATGAGTTGCATAAATAATTACTATTATTTCAGTTTTGAAGTAGCCCTAACCCTTTAAGACAAGGAGTGTATAAAAAAATTCTTAGTTGTATTGTGCATTAGCAATATGTTGTTTGTTCAAATTTTGTAGTTTTGCAATTAGCCACTATCACGCCGTACTTATTTTGAGGAAAAGTGAAACGAGTCAAGCGCATATTTTTAACGTCGATAATTATTTTTATCGTTGCACCAACCGCCGTCTTCGTGGTATTTGTTATTCCAGCGAGATTCCCACAATGAAAGTAACGTCGAACACGTGTGTACACCGCGCAAACACAGACTTATCTAATTCGAAAAATCATCGAGGCACATCCTGCCTATACGGAGATAACACAAAATAGTTCGGGGAGTGAACCGTCAAACTACAGTGTTTGCTTGTGGGGTGTATTATCGCGCCGAGTCATTTGCCATTATCTCGACGAAAATTTACCGACCAGATGTAGTAATTTACATAATCCCGTGGCTTTCATTAAAAAAACAATGAAAACTGTAATTTACTTCTCTTAGCGGTGTATCCGATAATTCATGTAATTTTCTATTATCTGCGCTCAGTATCAGAAAGTAATTCTTAGAAACAGATTCTGCGGAACGGTTTAAAAAAATGACACATTGAAAAGGGCTTTTTTTTTTAATTGTGTTTTTCTTCATTAGAGGCCACGATAAGATATATCACCATCGATCTATAACCGTCACCGTCTCGCGAGCGGTTCTGCGGTATGAAGATTTTGGTGTGCCCACATAAAGTCGCAAGCCACATTACGTGACGGTCGACTAATGAAATCGCAATTGCGACACGAAACCGACCCGCGGTACAGAAAACCAACACCCCAAGCGCCTGTCACACTGCCAATATACGTATTCCCGAGCGTATTCTCTCATTAATCAGTCGAAAAAATCCAGTCGCGATTTCTAAATGACCCGAACCGACGAACCAAGAGGCATTCCTTGCAGACGCATCAATCAGCACCTCCAATTTCTCGAAAGCCGATTTATAAGTCGGCGCTCACGTCAACGCCGAGATAAGGCTAAAAGTACGTGTCGTCACGGGCCATATCGCCGGCGTCGGTTCTCGGCCCGCAACTGGAGCGGCGAAACCAGCCCGCAGGTCGATTCTATTATTGTAGCGACATGCCGCAGGGCTGTTACGTACACTTGAGAGGAGGAGTGTGTAAGCGGGGCCGCAGATTTTAATTGGGGGCGAGTTGAGCTTTTACTGAGCTTTTACCGAGTGCATACGTTTTGCGCACTGGGAGAATGGAATGTAAGAGAAGAAGGAAGCCGTTTTCAAATAGAAAGCTTTCTTGTTGAGTGCAGAGGGTCTGTTCAGTGCTGTGCCAATGTTGGATCAACTGGACTGAGAATAAATCTTTGATGGTTCAAAATTATGTTCGTTTAAACGATAAAAAGCATATTTAAGAAAAGACCGATTTTAATTTGTCATTTTTAAAGACTAGAGAACAGTAGTAAAACCTTCCAGAACCTGATAGACTTGTGGTATCCTTGATATTATGTACTAAATTTATCAAGCTTTACAAGAATTTGTTTTACTTTAGAGCTCAAAAATGGTAAATTAAAATAAGCCTTTTGTGAAATGTGTTTTTATTCGTTGGAGACGATAGAATGATGTCGTATGAAGTACAAATCTTAAGTAATTGTGTAAATTTTAAGTAGTAAGCTTAAAATGGAATATTTACAAGCGCAAGTTCAGTAATTAGCCTAATTAATCAAGAAATACACTAGAGAAAAGAAAAATCTAATAAATAAATAATTCTTCCGTGTAAGTACAAGTACTCGAAAGATTAAGGAAACGGAAACGCGTGAAATCAGTACAAATTTTCTGCTACTCAAGATAAACGAGTAGGCGAAAAATTTCGCCCGACCTGTTCGCGCGCGATTCGCGTATTGAGTTACCGGCTGCCTCGAATTACTTTTAGCCGACGCGTGCGACGAGCTTCTCATCAGCGTAAAAAAGGCGATAATAAGAGTACGATGTACTCGGTTTGACGCTCTTTTAGCAATTCTGTGCGAATTAGTTTTTTTTTTCGAGTCCATACACTTTTTTTTTCTTTTGTAAATTGCGTATTCAACGGATTCACGGTTTGCAAATACTGTTATTTTGCATGATTGTGTATGAAAAATAATTACGAAGAATTTTTTAAAATATTTTACGTTTTAACACAGGCAGTATATTAAAATCTCAACAGATTTATAAAATTGCATGTTATATATTTATGTTTAAAATTAAACAAATAAATGAATTATTCAACGTCAAGGGTGCACAAATATTGATTGCACTTTTGTCTATAATTACACTTTATTTTTTATAAAAATAATATTAAATTAAAATCTAGAATGCAAATTCAATCAGTGAACTAGTTGTGAAATATTTAATAATTCAAATGAAATTATACGTCGCGTAAATCATTTATTGTTTATTCATGAGGGTATTATTAAATTCATCCTTTTATGAAATTTATTAGAATATTATATAGCATTTTTGCGATATTCTTTGACGCGCGGAATCAGGCCAAGGAAATAAATTAGTTACAAGTTGCCCTTGTGCAAAATATTAATCATATCTCGCAGAACACCGATTTTTCAATAATCAACAATTCCGAAACGAAGACAAGCATCACTGCTAATATTTATCCTATACGACTTGTAACCGTAAAATTTACAAACTACGTCAAAAGGTTTAGCTCTCAACCGCATCTAAATTAAAATTCAGGTAAATTTTGATATGTCGCCAAAACAAACCCAAATTCCTCTCTAAAAAACGACGGTTGGATGTTGCGAGGCGTTCAAAGGTGCGAAATTTTATCCGTTAATGGTTCAACTTCCGGTTAAATCGCACCAAAATTTTCTAAATCATCAAAGAAGCCTATATGTATATGCTTGCTTACACAGTTTAATGAGGTGTAAGTTTTTAAATTGTCTAATTATTCAGAAATATACTCGTACTTTTTAAAAACGTTTTAACTAAAAGATGTTTGTTAAATTATTGGCCCAGGCTCCTGAAAAACGCGCTTGAATTTTACTACCGTCCCTCGAAAATAGTCTGAGGGGTTCGCGCCAAAACGCGAGATAACACGCTTTTCCGCGGGAAGGGACATTTTCTCGGCCGACGAGATTATATTATCTTTACATCTTCGTCGATGCTTTCTTTTTTTCACCGATGAGAGTATCGCGCGAACTTGAACTGATTTTTATCGCGGGCTTGACACGGCACAAGTGGCTTCTTCCAGGCTTAAACTTAATTAAGCGAAAGTGGAGAGTGTCTCTCACTTTTGAAGTGTGAAATTTTCCTCCAAATTATGAGTAACTTTTTATAGTGCTAAAATAGAGCTTGAAATTTTTAGTGTCACAGATTACTTAAGGTTTCTATTCAAATTATTTTTTTAATAAAAAATTTAAGCTGCAACGGAACAATTAAATTTTGTTTATCTTATCATAGAAGCGAGAATAAAAACAATGACCTTTAACACTTTATTAACAAAGTACTGCTCTACTGCGCCTTAGATTTTACTTTTAAATAGAACAATTTTTTCAGGACAGTAGCGGCTGTCCTCGCTAAAAATACGTCACTCAGAATATCTCGAAAATTTGCATCAGCGCGCGAAAACTCTGCAGTTTCAAAAGATGAGAACGGCGGTCGAGGGTCTGTTTACTTTTCACATTCAAAACGTAGCAATGACGGATTCCCACGCGGATAAGCGAGACAATAAGTAATTTAAACACAGATAAACGTTTCCACGTAGAATTTGAATTTCGGATATTTTGCTATTCTTTTTCGGTCAACCCAGCCCATCAGTCCGTCCGAACTGTTTTTCTCGCTTGAAAAATCGGTCAATAGGTTTAAAATCTCCCTTTTCACAAAATCGAGTGAATAGACTTGAAAGAGCTTGCACTGCCGCAGAATGTAAAGGATGAATGCAGTTTTCTTTCACGACTGAGGAGCGAATATCTCAAATGAGTCTAGGAAAAGAATAAAAAAAGAAAAAGAGGAAAAAAAAGATAAGAATTCATCTGAAGAAAAAGTGAAGAAGTTTTTAAGTATAGAATAGATCATCGCTCCTAATGATCAAAAACTAATCTGATTTTTCCACAAAGGACAAAATTTGAATTCAGATTTTTACAACGAAAAGTAAAACAATATAAAGCCACCTCGAAGAGTTTTTTTTTCTTTTTTTGGAAATTTGATCCGAAGAAAAACTCTTGTGTGCACCTGAAATGAGGTGCCTAGTTTTCGGCGGGAAATTGAAACGAGCTTTTCCAAATTTAAAAATTATTTAATATAATTTTAACTTCCTAAGCTACTTTAAACACATTTTAACTTTTGTATCTAAACCAATAAATTAAATTGAGCAATTAGAAAGAAGAAAAATGTTCTACAATAAAAATAACTAGCATTTTGTATAACAGTGAGACAAACCATTATGGCCTATAAAAAGTTTCTGCCGCATTATAGATCAATCCGTTTGCGTTACCGTTATAAACATTTATTTTCTTTGACTATATATTAACGATAAAATATTTAAAAGACCTAAAGTAGCAGTATATACTCTCTAAATATGAATATGTGAAAATTCCACATATTTAGTATGTTAAATTTTTTTAACATATGAATATGTGAAA
>JAWWEP010023592.1:0-15901 GCA_035582995.1 Sycophila quercilanae | reverse complement strand
AATTGTTACTTCAAATGTTTCGTCATTTTTTTAAAGAGAGTATAAAAAAGATTTGTGAATACAACTTGACCATTTTGCTTGTCCCTAACGTTTGCTTCTCCACCCATACCAATCTGACAGCTGCAGTATAGTTTTCCAGTAGAATATTCTGCAGAGAGCACTAAAAAAATTAATATCGCAAGGATTACTTAATAAACGCAAAAATATCGCCCCCGCGGCAAAATCAATAGACTCCAGCGGCAGCCCCCCGACGACAACCTCCTCCGGAAATTCGTAAACAGTAAATCAAATTACACGAGGCGAGAGGCGCGAGTGGAGAACGAAGAAGCGGAAACCCGGAAAAATCAACTCGGCGTCGGGGGCGAGAGAAAACAAAAGAGAGCGGATCCGTCCGGACGGGGGTGGGCTCCATTGCGCGCGCGGAGGCGAAAACAAACGGACCGTGCGCGGCGCGCACCTGCGCCAGGCTCACGCGCCGTCGCCCCGGGGTCGCCGAGCATAATCTCGTCTCCTCGGGGAGAGGCGCCGAACGAGCTCGCGAGTTTCGACGCGTACCTACGTCCTCTCTCTCTCTCTCTCTCTCTCTCTCTCTCTCTCCTTTGCGTCCGCTCCACCCCCTTAGACTCTCTTTTCGCGCGCGGCGCTCCCCGTCGGTCTATCGATTTCCGATGGCTCGGTCTATTTTCCGGCGCTAGCTCGCGGCTGACGAAATTGCGAAACGCTCGTATCCGTTCCTTTCCTTTTTTTTTTCTTTCTCTCTCCCGTGTCCTCGATTTTTAGCGGAGCAACGCGAGCACTGCTCTCTCTCTCTCTCGTCCCGACGCGAATATTATTAAAATATTATTCCTTTTTTTTTAGAAACTCGATGTGCTCGGCGTGTTACGGAAATTGGCTTATTTGTGCGGGAGAGATGGGATGCTCTCGGAAAAATAATTTGTTGGTGAATTTGAGGCATTGGAAAAATTTGTTTAAGTCAATGTTGCACACTGAGAGAAAAATTTGATAATTTAAAGTAAATATTTACTTCAATAGTACTTGTTAAATATGTTTTTGAATCAAGCAATTATTTTTTTATCATAGAGTTAAATTTAAAATTTACTCTAGTGAAGTGAAATAATCAGTTTACACGTGTAGAATCACTTAATTTTACTCTGATAGAGTAGGAGTTGATAGATTTTGGTTTACCCTTTCATTCTACATTTAAAAAAAAATTACTCTACTTCACTCCAGTGGAGTCAAATTTAATTCCATTTCACTCTAGCCGATTTCGCGTGTAAATAGACGAAAATACACTAATAACGTATTTCATCATCCTGTATTAATTTTTAAATCTCACCAATATTCCAATCTCTAATTTATGAACCAATCTCTCCAATTTTCTACTTAACGTACCCTCTTAATTTAATCCAGTGAAATCCCACTGAATTTCAAAGCAGTGACATACTTTTGACTGAAAAATAGTCAAATTTCACTGTTTTTCAGTCAAATTATGTCACTGCTCTGAAATTCAGTGGGATTTCACTGGATTAAATTTAGAGAGATAGCAAACAATAATAATTATGAACAACTAAGTATATAAAAAAATGTGTGTTTGCACAAAAAACAAGATATATATTTATCATTAACGTGAACAAGACAACTGTTATATATAGAGTACGAAAATGAATGTTCGCTTTTAATTTCCGGCAGCTCGTAAAGAGCCTTTTGAAAAATTTACAGTCAGTAGCTGCATGAGATACCTTGCGCAATAATTTAAAACGTCATTACGAGTCCCGCAAAGCAGAGACGATCAATTCCCGGTAGAATCTGCGTACGTCACCGGAGCGCCCGTCCCACGCATCATCCCCGGGAGAGTCGCGAATGCCTCGTCGTTAAAACGATATCAGTAGGCTTTCACTCGGCTTCTGACGCCTCCGCGGCTTCCGCGCTTTTACACGCCCGAACAGCTAAAGGTGCGCCCAACCTCACCTCGGCAGCGGCGCAATAAATCGCCGAGGCATCGAGAGAACCGCTCGAATTGTGCGGGGGTCCGCGCGTTACGCGGATCTCGCAGATAAATCACCGCATTAAATCTTCCGGTGTATAACGCACGCGGCTGACCTTATTCGGGAAAATAGCCGACCTCCTTTTTACCGACGTCCCTTCCATTCGTCATGACGGGAAATTACGCGCGGAGAGATTTTTTTTTGTCTTTCTTTTTTTATGATTTGCTAAACAAAGATTTTTACGTCGTTGTCGTTTGCATCAGGCTGTGGGGGGATTTATGGCCGTGGGCTTTTTTTTTCCTGCCTTCGGGGTGAATAAGAATTTTAGATGTGATTTATAATGGAGTTGTCGTATTTTTTCTTTGTTGTTGTCGCTGAAACGCCGGCTGAATGGACGTCGCGAAGAAAGTCTTTCATATTTTGCATTTTACGCTCGCTTGCGCAAGCGCCGATTTTAAATGAAAGTAATTTCGCCGAGAGAGACATGGAAAAATCGGGACTAACTGAATTAGTAGGAAGCTTTCTCAAAGAGATGTGTAAAAATAAGGATAATAAAGTATTTTTCCAATTTTTCCAAATAATTTAACATTAAGTTTTTAAACGTTCTAATTATTCTGAATTTTTTTAAGTAGTATGAGAATAGATAATTATTTTTAAGTAAGAAAAAAATCGTAAGTAGTCTTTAAATAACTGCATCGATAGAAAATCAAATCTACTTTAAGAATATCGGTGTTTACTTTGTAAAAAAAAAATATTTAAAAAATTTTGTACATTTAGATAAATCCATAAAATGATCGAACTCGGATCTATAAAATTGAATGAGTTCGAGTTTGTTGTACACGCGGAAATCGCGCAGAAATCATCTTAAAAAAAAAAGTAAAAAACTAAAGTAACACAAAAAAAAACCTTTCGTGCCAGATCTGCTCAGAAGCAAAAGACTCTTTTTCCCAGGGAAAAGTGTAAAATAATTCCGCGGCACCTTTACACCCGCGTATTTGCATAAATCACAAAGTCACACGTGCACCGAGTGCAGAGGTCAAAGCACCTCCGGCGCGACAAGAGGAAGCCCGGAACATGACAAAATTCAGCTTCGACTGTGGATATATCGAATTTTAACGAAGATCCCGCCACTGCCTTCTTTGTCTCTCGCCATCGGATTTGCGGTAACAAGCACCAATTTGTTGCGCGGTACTCTGTACGTCTGCAGCGCCTCGCTTTTTTTTTCGATTTCGCTCCCGTCAGTGTCTCGTTTATGCCTGCAGATTGTCGTCGATTGAAAGGAGCGAGGTGTTTTCTTGTCAGTCCGTTAAATGAGATTCGCTTTTCCTTTTTCTTTCGGAAAAATTACAGGCTGTGACGCGTTGATTTTACAATTTCATCCCTGCCTCGGTGGTAACGCCTAGTTTTAACTTAAAAGCTGGAGTAACATAATTTGACTAGTAGCTTTTGAAGGTCTTTTGTATATTGTATTTGATTGTCGTAATTGATTTTTTATAGAAGTTATATTTTTAAAGCTTTTTTCAATTATGAGTTAAAGGGCAGTTTATATTTTACACTTACTTGAATATCAAATAAAACTAAATAATTTTGCAATTAAAAACTTGGACTATATTCGATGAAAGTAAGAAAAGTAAAAAATTTCATTTAAATATATCGTAATTTCTCATATAAAAAATGAAATGATATAGTGAAACCGACCAATCGTTAAATAAAATACTCTAAAAATAATTTTACTCCGAATTGGAAGCAAACGCGATAATCCTTTAATTCGGCCGGTCAGCTGCTAATTTGAGGAACGATTGCGACCCGCGACAGGCCAATTAATTAAGCGAACAGAAACAAAAGTAATAATCAATCTCGGTCTCCCCTTTTTCACCTCGAATTCGCTCGGCTCCCCGTTCTTTTAGGGGAAATTCTGACGGTCGCGAAGCGTTTTTCTGTCGCTTCCGCAAGCCTCGTGTCAGAATTGTGACAACCTCCAGCACGTCTCGCTGCGACAACGCGAAATATTTATCATGTCGTTTGTATTGTTTGCTTTTTTTTTCGCGACGTGCGAAGCTTGAGTTGAAAAATTGTTGCATACGGTGGAACTGTGTTTATGTTTCCTTTTCCTTTTCCGACACCAACGATGTCGTTAAAATTTGATTGAAATTATGTTTACGTGTATATAAGCATACACAAGTGACGAGGAGTGTGATTACTTTGAAGCGCGAGTAAATTTGGCAATTAAAGTTTTTTTTTTAAGTGATTATCAGCTCAATTAATCTTATCTGTTATCGACAAAATTTCATGCATATATAAAAAGCCGAATTGAAAGTTTGGCTAAGTGATTAAAACTTGAACGACGATACCTTCCTTGTATTTTAAGAGATTTTAATTTTAAGATATTCTGGCATATCTCTTTAAACTTTGATAATAATCACCAATAAACAAGAATCGATAAGAGAACTTTTGAAGTTCGATACCAGTATCAACGATAATTAATGTTAACATGCCAATTAATTATGGAATTTCATTAGTTTACATGTTTTATATTTAAAAATTAATCCATTTTTTATAAGGAAGTTCTAATCTTTAATAAATTACACTGTGAGAAGGATACGAAATTTTAAAAAAGTGGTGTTGGTATGCTTCCTAAAATTACTATTTTAGTAATAAATTCTAGGAGTGTCCGGTCTTCGGATTACGGATTTGGATGGAACTTTGGGTATTGTTTTCCAGTATCGAATAATGAAACAAACCACTTTTAGTTTGATCTCATAGGCCTTTATTTCAAATGCTAAAAATATCATATATATTGATATAGTAGTAATGCAAAAAACCTTGTTATAAGTACTAAATAAAGGCCTTTGAGATCAAACTAAAACTGATTTGTTTCATTATTTGGCACTAAAAAACAATTCCCAAAGTTTTATCTAAATCCATGACCCGGAGATCTGACACTCTCCTGGTTAGTATTGAATTTTCAACATTTTTCTATTTATAGTAATGTATTTTCACTAATTTCAGAGGGTTTTCATTTACGTAACTTCAACGGGTAGTCGTCTAACTTTTATAAACTGCAACAACAAAAAACACGACTTTCAGAAGTTTTATATTGTACTCAATCATAAGAGCACTCGCGTCTCAGCGTATTTTATTCAACCAAATTTAAAAACACCCCAAACTATTTGAAATAATAGGCCATTAGTGGACCAGACGCAAGAGCCCAAACAAATAATCCTCTCGCCGTCTTATTGTCATCCCGCAGCCAAGTCACGCGGGACGAGCTGCAGGACTCTTTGCGAAACGGAGCGAGAAAAAAAATGCGGAAGAGTTGACGTCATGAAGAGGCGGCGGCGCGCATCTCGAGGCCGAGGGACAATAATGCGTTTACAAACTTCGGACCGCGCTCGGCTGCATCCTTACCTCCGGCGCTTAATCAAAGTGCATTTCGCAAGTTTTAATTAGCTCGTTCGCGCGACGACTTTTCTCGATGAAATCACTTCTCCGTAATTAGACCCGCTCGCGAAATTCACCCCCCTTTCGTCATCGCTCGAATTAAATAATGACGATTTCGAATGACGAAGTCGCTTTGTTTATTGTTTTTTTTTTTCTTTTTTTCCTCTTGGCTCGCGGTGTATGCCTGGCGATGGGAAAGTTGAGTTCTGCTGCTCGTGACTTTGGCTCTTGTGTGCCGCCGCTGTTTTTGATAAGTAAATCGAAAATTACGGGTATTCCGAGATAATTGCGGTGGATCCTATATGCCGAGTCGGGAGAAGGAAAAGTTCGCTGGAGTTTCGTTGGAGAGGATAAGCGACGGTTATTATTTTTGTTGTTGCATCGGCAAATATGTGTTAATGAATGTGGACGAGTTTTTTTTTCGTGGTTTTATTGACTCGATCGACTGACGAGCGAAATTGTAAAAATTTGAATAACGTTCAGACTTGTTTATTATTTTTCCGATCGTATTATCGTTGTTTTGACTCTCCGAGGCATCGATTGTGGATACGTTGCTTCTCGTTGGAAATTGAGCCGTTTTATTAAATAAAGTAATTAATTAAGAATTCGATTCCCAAAAATATATAAATCAATTCAATTCTGACAAAGTTATGTAAATTGATGGTTAATGAAGTAATTAATTGACAATTTAAAAATCAATCGAAATTAATATTTTAAAACATAAAAAAAAATACTTATAAATTACTCGTTGCCAGTAATCATTTACTTCCTCATTCTCAACGGGTAAGTAAACCACTGAAAGTAGAACAAAAAAATAAATGTTCATTTTAGCACGCCACATTTCACTCGCAGCTCTTATAAATCGCAATCGCTCGGTGAGCATCGCAAACCCGCCCATAACGAGTATAGTCTCCGATGAAAAAGATAAAAAAAAAACGAATTCAGTTGCGATGATCACGGCGATTCCGAAAAAAAGCAGGCGGCCAAAAGGAAAAACAACGAACTGCCGATAAATTATCCAGCAAAGTCGAGGAGTGATTTAAGAGGGAACCCGACGATTAACTGCTTTCAATTACGCGCGACGAAGTCAGGAGTCCGGACAACGATGTCAGTGAAAGTAACTATGTTCGCTTGGACCAATTCGCGCTTTTATTTTTCCCGCCAAAATCGAAAGGAGCACTCGCGTGCAACCCACAATCAAGGCGCTTGGCCTCTCTTTCTTCCTTTTTCACAGTTGTCTTTTTTTTTTATAAATTTGTTTATAAAATTTGTTAATAAATTTGTTTATAAAATTTTCGAGTACGTGCGTTTTTCTCGGGAATTCATCCGGTTTATCGTCGCTTATCTTAGTGGTGCACTTTGAAGGAAAATATTTCTTGTAATTAAAAAAAAAAGTAATAATTTTTAAACGTGACAAGTGTCTACATTTTTTCTTTCATTTTAAAGTAAGTAGATTACTCGTACGCCACAGAATAAATTTCATATATTACTTTTGAAGAAAGAAATACTGATTAATAAAAGGTAATTAGAAAACAAAAATCGCACCTCTAAGGTATCACTTTCTAAATCTCCGAATTGTTTTTTTTTTCGATGCGGGTGTCCCAATGGTTCTCGATTTTTCGTAGACCGTTCCTTTTCCTTCACTCGGTCGAGATTTCAATTCTCAGGAAGGCCAGGCGATCGTAATTGAAACCGTCGACATTTTTTTCACGAAACAATCGTGAGATCGTCGTAATTAAAAACGTCAAAACGACCGCACGAGGCGCAGGAGTTGACGCGACTTCTGACAGGCGTTTCATCGTCCCATTAAATTTTCCCCCGCGCCGTGCGACATCTTGTAATGAGCCTGTACGCACGCTGTTTATTTTAATCAATTACACGCTAAGGAAACACTTGAGTAATTGATATACAGAGCCTCTGCGCCTCGTTTAACAAAATAACGCCGATCCTCAATTTTCTCTGAAATTGTCCAAAGAGAATCCATATTATCCCTCCTTCGCTAACGGCTTTGACTAAGGTCGAGTGTTGAGCAACTCCTATTTAACCGACGATTTTTTCGTAATTACCCACTTATATTCGGTGAGACGAGTTACCCAGCAAACTTTTCGTGTGCGCACATAAGTCTCCGGAGCTTTGAAAAAACCGCGACTTTCATTTCGCCAGCTAACGAAGGAACGAGGAGATGGAACGAAGTTTAGAGAAAGAGAGATGCCACTCAAGCAATGATGGTTGCACTTGTCGCAGAACTCGCCCGGGAATTACCTAGAAAATCTCTCATTACGCAATGAATGCGGGGCTGCATTGTGTTCCCTACGATCGAGGGGTTAATTAAGAATTTTACTGCTGGGAAAGAAAATATCTGCAGCAGGCAGAATGTTAATTATTGACCAAATAGTCAACTACTTTTTTTTTTTTATAAACGCGCTTCACGTGATCACTTTTTTGTATCGTGTTTATTGGGGTTAGATTTTTAAATTTAGGGCCATGTAAGCGGATATGCCCGTGCGCCAATCAAATTACATTTTAAAATGCTTCATATCATTTTTTTACTCTTACTATTAAAATCAAACGTGCTTCGCGCGTCCACTTTTTGTATTCATATTTTTGAGATAACATTTTTAAATTTAGCGCCAATTAGCCAGAAATGTCCTTGCGCCAATCAAATCGCGCATTTTAAAATGCTTCATCCCTTTTTTTTAAGAGGATTACTACTTTTTAATCAGCGAAAATGGTCAAGAAGTAAAAATTAATCGAAAGTTTATTATTTTTGCAAAAAAATTTGGCAGCTGATTTAATCTACAGTGTCTACGATATTTTTGACCATTTCGCGACGTCACTGATCACTAAATCGTAGCCTATAAATACATTCAATTTTTTCGAGGATTAACAGGGGTGACAGATTATCGCAGTGAATGCACGCAGTGAGCAGGTCACTGCGGGAGGGAGAGATAAAAAAAAAAGGGAGGCGCGAGAAGGCGAAAGGCGAGAGTTTCGCGATAGTAGACCGCAGGATTTCTTTCGTTATCGGTCGGCCACGACCGCAGGTGTCTAATGGACGCCCAGCCGCTGTCTGTCATTTCACCATTTTTTTTTTTACCTGCTCTCGCGCTCGGGCCTCTATCGGTCGGTCGCCTAAGTGCGTTTACATTTGTCTCTCGGTTTGGCAGAAGAAAAAATTGACGGGCAGCGATATTATTACACTTTCTTATCGACTTGTGAAAGCTTTTATTTCAATTTTTTTTTTTTTTAATTTTAAATGTCAGTAATATTGAAATACAAATGGAGGGAGAAATTAAATGGAGCACTTCTTAAAAATACTTTGTTATATCCATAAAAATTACTCAACAAGTATATTTTATTGAACAAATAGAAAAACTAAATACATTTTCATTTATTTTACGAATATGGATATTTTGATAAAAACTGAAATTTTATTTAAAAAAAAAATATTTTACTTTATTTTAGAGCGTTTATAGTCTGAGAATGGCAACTTTGCCTGAAAAATACAAGTGAAACTTAAATATTCTATGTGCAATATTTTTATACAAAAAATTTAATCTAACTTCTGCTTCAATCGGAAATAAATCTGCTAATGATTTACCTATTAATTATTCGCGAAACCTTTGCTGAGACATCGAAAATCCTGATCGAGCACAGTGAGGTTGGGTGCCGGGCGATAAAAAGGTTCGCGACTGCGAAAAAATCTGGGGGTAGAGAGCGACAATGGAAGGGGCGAAGTGGAAAAGGCAGCGCGAAGCGAGACCGCAAACTCGGCCTGATTAATTGGCACTTAATCGGCCGTTTACCTGCGCCGCTCGATCGCGACCCTTCCAATTCATTAAGGAAATTAATATAAGCATCTTCCTAGTTTCTTATCGTTTACTTCCTTGATGCCGCGTTTTCGGATGCTTTTTTTCTATACATTTATTGTTGTTCATCGTAGGAAGGTAATCATTTAAAAATAAGCTTGAATTTTTTAATAATTCAAAAAGTCCTGGTAAAAATTTAAAAGGGCAGCGAAACTTTTAATAGGTACAAAAAGTGGCATGTTTATAGGGACAAATGAAACGCTTTCTCACCCATTTCCTAGCTTGTGATGAGAATGGGAATCTTAAAATATTTTTTTTTATAAACCTTATAAAATTTTTATAAACTTTTTTCAATAATTTTTATTAAGTTCAGTTTTTCTACCTGCCGAAGTAATAGTTGGCGAATTTTAAACTGTCTCTTATTTTTTTTCGTTTCTATATGAACAAGATCAAATTTAAGTAATTTTTGTTTATTAAAAATTGTTTCCAATTTATTCTAGTAACTAGTCATAAAATGGGCGAAAAAACGTTTTATTCGTAGGTACAGAATGAGGTAATTTTTGTACCTTTTAACAAAGTTGGCTGCCCTTTCATATTTTTATATCAGGGAGTCTTCAAAAATATCTTTTATCTATATTGCCACTTGGCATAGGAGGATTAATAAAATTAATAATCGAAGAATACGATTTTTAATATATAAAATAAATATTTTAATTAAAAACACTCTACTTACTTACCCCACGCTATTTCAAGCAAAAGGAAGGTGTCGTTATATCACGAAAAACAATCATCAGAAACATCAATCAATCGCTGCGTGCGATGGCCATTACAAAATCGCCGTCGCACTTTCTTGGCGACCCCCTTCTACATCAGGCGGCATCGATCGCTTTCCAATCAAGCGCGAAAACCGCGCTCACCGGCGCCGCGCCGAAAATCAATTATCGCCGGGCTGCTAATTAACTTTTTGCGCCGGCGACGCGCATGTAAATTCGCGCGACTTTACGCCGGTCGATTTATTCGCTTTAACGGTTTTTTTTAAGCCGTTCCTCCAGGCGTGCGCATTAAACTACCTGCCGGGGACACCGGCGACTCGGAGGAGGAAATCTACGCTTATATTACGTATATGAACAACACTCAGTTCAAGAGATCGAGGGTGTCGTTAGAAAGGACGCGGGAAATTTAGAAAGTTTTTTTTTATGAGGACCGCACGATCCTTTCGTGGATGCTGACCCTTTGTCAGTGGTAATATAGTCACGATGAGTGAATTTAACACTATTAGGGGAGAAAGATTCATAGGCGGCGAAGTAATGCTTCTATGAACAATGGCTTAATATATTTAAAGTTTTTTTTTTTAACGACGTGTGTAGGGAAGTTTCGATTTATATAGCCTTATAAGTTTAAATAGTTTAAATTTTAATTTCTGACGACTAACCTTGCTTTTATATTTTAAGTTAAAATTTTTAAAATAATTTTAGTGTACACTACTCTGTTCTACAATTAAGAAATGCTCTTTATCATGAACAATAACTTTTTTTATATATAAGATATAATACTTAAATGCAAGTTAATCTTCACATAGGTCAAATTTTTTCTCAAATTCATTGTAAATGGGTGGAAATCCGTGACTTTCGTATAAAATTCAATCTTTTTATTAAATGAAAAGTTTTTTTTTTAATATATCGATCTGAAAATCGACGGTTCTTCTGGCCTAACTAGAGCACGAAGATTCAATTTCGCGCGGGAGCTTTACTTTCTCATTTGAGATCCGCCGAGAAATCACCCGGAAGATTCTCGTTTCACTGATCCACGCATATAGCTCGGGTCTCCAGGCGTAACGAGAATACGATTACTTCACTCGAGTCGGCGACTGTTTTTGAGGACTGATTTTTCTTACACCTTGATGAAGCATCTTACAGAATTGATGTTTTTTTAAAGAGGGATTTTGAACACTTTCGTAAAATATTTGTACCTCGAGACCTCCTTTCAATGATCGTTCAACGCAACAATTATAATAAATTACTGAACATTTTTATTGCACAAATTTCATAAATAGATTTACTCTCTTTATTATTTATTATTTATTTATATTTCTTAAATATTAATAATTAACATTTTACCTTTGTCTGTTTCAGGTATGTACAAGCGATTTAGACTTTGAGTAACTGATTGATTGATTGGTGAGTCTATATATAAACATTCATGAACTATTAGTAACTCCTGATTATTTTTACAAATATCCAAAAGAGACGTCGGGTTCCTTACGTATATTCGTATCTGAATTCTTTACTTTACCGACAATCGTTTATCGCCTAATGGCGCGTGAGCTAACGATTTAGCACCAATTATCGAGTTAGCAGTAAATACTCACTTTTTACCTGTGCCCAACTGTGACTTTCACCTATTCCTTACAATCGACCTTTACCTAAAGTCTTCAAGCACTTTTAAAGTTACGTTTAAACCGTTTTAGACGTCTATGTTAAGCGTGAAATTACAATCCTATTTTCGGTTGTAGCCTTACATTCTGAAATTCAGTAGTAAAATTGGAAAAGTACACTGTTATAATGTACAACTAAAGAAAGTCAAGTAAGCGTAAATTTGTAACTAGTTGTGAATTTACTCGAACAGTAACATTTTTTAGTCAAAAATATACTTGACATAGTTTTTGACTTATTTACGGAACTATGTTATTTTCAACTAGTAAAATCAAGAACATTTTTTACTTCGTGCAAGTATCTTAATATTAAAAAATATTGATATACTGAATTTTGGCACCAATCGACCAGATATAAACCCATGGAATCAAATTGCTCCTTTCAAATGCTTCGTAACATCCTGCTATCATTTTTCTTTTTTTTTTTTTAACGATTATTGTTCATATAAATTTTCGTCTTTCATACACGTTTTTACTTCCAAAAAGCTAATTTATACTGACGATGCTATTTTACTGTCAATGAGGTTTATCGTGTTTTCCCGAGCGTCGAGCATCTTCATCATTTCCCGCTGTTTTATAGCGGTTCTTTTCTAAAGCTATAAATTGCTGATAGTTTCATCAATTTTTTTTTTTAATCCAAGCGTTTTTATATTCTAGCGATGAATAGTGTACAAACAAAGAATCCACGCTTATATAACATTTTTATTTGATTATTGAAAGCTCGCTTATGAAGCTTACGTAAAGAATGCAAACTAATTTTTGCTTTTGAGGCGCAAAGTCGAATGCACTCCTCATAAAAGACTCTCACAACAACACGATTATCTAAATTATCCAGGCAAAAAACTTCAGCGAAATCCTCTCTTAATTATTCAATCCTTTCTTTAGAAATTGACGACAGGATATTGTGAAGCCTCAAAAGAATGTACTGATTGGTTAAATAATGCCAAAATCATAAAGTTTTGATGCGAATTTTGAACAAACAAATTTACATTTATTTAATTTTATCCCAATAGATTCATAAAAATGTTAAGTTTTAATATTTTCTAATTAAATCTGATTTTTTGTTTAAACAAGTTTATTAATAACAAGTAAATATAGTTCCGATTAATTGTCCAACTTCAAAAGATTAAGCGCACGTGTAAAAATCCAACGACTGTTTGGAGAAACAAGAAAACAGCCTCATCTTTTAAACGCGAACAAAAAAAAAAGATGCTACACCTGCGCAAATCCATCGAAATTCGCGTGGCGCAAAAGAAAAAGCTTCGGTAAATATTCATACGCGCGGTCTTGCCGAGACAAAGGAGCGATCGCTCGTCACCGAAAAAAAAGATCGCGACTTCAACATAGTCTGCTGACTGCATTTGCGCGCAGCCATGCGGCTCTAAGCGATCGCGCGTTGTCTCCTCGCCTTGCTTTTTTTTTTTACTTTTCTTCTCTTTTCTTTCTTCGCGCCGCCCTTTTCGTCAATTACGGCCCAATTAGAGCTTTCGCAGCTTTTCCCGCGCTGCGAGCCTCTCTGTCTCGTTCTCCTCGCTTTATGTGCGCGGGGCTGCGGAGGAGTGCACACGACGCGGAAATTAATAAGCCGCGCGGACTTTTTTCACGTCTGCGCTGGGGTCATTGTTCGCTGCTTTAAATTAATTGGTGCGCTCCTCGCGAAAGTGACGAATGGAATATAATCAGCCTGATCGATGACACACAGGGTCGGATCAGGCGCGTTGATCGAGTCCCGAATTTAGATTCTTTTGGTTCATCTTCTTTTATCCAAGTTAGTTAAATGTGTGCTTAAAAACAGAAAAGTGTACTGTAGATAAACTTTTTTTTTATATATATTTTAAGGATTTTTAAGATTCACTGATCTCCTGTCAGGAGATATATAATAAATAAAATGCAATGAATCAGAACAAGTTTTATAAGCAACGAGTTAGATGAAAGTTTGAGTAAACGTGTGGAGAGGAGATTTCATTTGAATAAAATGTAATTTGCATAGTGAGTAGATTGCGAACGACAAATGCATATTCCATGATGGGCCGGATTTTTTTACGTTACATATAACCCCATTCTTAATCTCAGCGCGCGGAGAATTTTGAGCACGTTCGTGCTTAATTTAGCGGTAACTTGATTTTAGAGTATGAAAATATGCAAAAATCAGCGAGAACATTTGCCCGAAAGAGCTTCAATCGCAAGGAGATGAAAATCATCCGAGCCGTCGGAATTTAAATCGCCGTTAATGAGGATTCATGCTCTTAATGGAAAACATAGGGTCTCCATTTTCTATCTTCCCCCTCATGAGTTCAACTTTAAGCTCGAGCTCCCTTTAAGATTCATACCAGAATTACAGTTAGAAACAAAATTGGATAGAAATACATTTTAATAGTAGATTAAAAAAAAAACTATTAAAAAACAATCAATCATTTTCAAAAAAGTTTACTAATTTTTTTATTAATATACGAGGAACTTTACTAAAATATTTTAGTATTTATTTAAAATTAATTTCTTTTTGTAATTAAAAGGATTTTGGCCGAAAGCACCTAAAATATCCATCAAAAACATTAAATCCTCCCACACACCGCAAGGCCATAAAAACCGTATTCAGCCCCGACGATTTTATCATTTCGTAAATTTCGTTACCACACTGTATACAACTGCTGTGCGCAAATCCCTAATCCAAGGTGCAATATATGGTAGGTAGAAGTGAGGTTAGTTGCTCGGCGATGGTCCTTAAAACAAATGACGCGAGGAAGAGTCGTTCGAGCCGCCCAGCGGCCGTTTCGATTCCATTTCCCCCCGCGGACCTGCGCTAGGGGCCCAAGGCTTTAAAATTAATTCCTCGGCGCATCTCAGGGCAAACACTGGCAATAAACGGACATACGACATCGGGCTGCTCGCATGATCGCCTCCGTGCTTCGATCGTTAAAGGCGATTCCGATCGGTCGAACCTGAAGCACTGGGCCGAGCTTCCCCGTCTCTGGATCTATCGGTAGTTTCGCCTTCTGTTTCTCTGTCCTTCTCTTCTCATCCTTTATTTGGGAAGCCCCTATACTCGTCCAATTTAATCTCCTTTTGAGATGAGAGAGGCTCAATCACGTTCCTCTTCCTTAAGCGCTCTACTATACTGATGATTATTGTTTATTTCCTTCTGTTGATTCATTTTTTAATTAAATGATGGAATTTTTCACGGTGGTTCTTCATTTTTTGGTAATTTTAAATGAAATGTTAAGCTTTGAATTTTGGCGCAAGTGAATCGGATGTTTATCATATAATCAAGCATATTTGCTTCTTTCAATATTTCATGATATTTTTAATAGAGGAAAACGTTTAAAAATTATTTTTATTTTAAAGACTTATTAAAATATGTTTTAAATACAAGAATAAATCATGAGTTAACGAAAGAATATAGTTGTTATAAATAAAGAAAAAAATCGTAGGAACTGTTTCTCTCTTTAGAACGTAACTAATTTGCAGCATATTGGTGCTCTCTGTACGTGAATATTTAATGTTCAACTATAACTGCGACTATTTTCAAACTAATCTATAAAAAACAAATTTAATCTAACGTGAACACCTCAAGTGACACTAGTCAGTGAATCGCAGTACATTTAAGTAATAAATAATGGAGTTATAGCCACCATACGGCGTTGACCCGATATTTTTCCCTATTCCACTTTCCTTCTTTCACCCCATCCTCTTCTCCTCACCCCACTGCATTTTATCTGCTTATCTATCTTCTTAGTTTGACTTGTCCGGACCCCGAGATAATTAGCAGCTTAAACTTGTACATTTAGGAGAAGTAATCAGTCCAGGATTTGCTTTTAATTGCCCTTTCTTGTCCCGGCTAATTTGAGCTATACTTCGTCGTCAAGATTTTTGTCTTGATTTTTCATTCCTACAATATAGTACGTTTTCAAAAATTTTTGTAAATTATAACTTTCGTGATTTTAAATGGATAGAGAAAGGATTTGGAATTAGTTCTACTGTATTTAAAATTATAACGTGATTTATAACATGATATTCGAACAAATTAAAGTGACAAAATGACTGATAGAGATTCGTTTTTGTCTATTTCAATCTCGTAAACCATCCCTTGGATTAACTCCAGTGGAGACTAACGATCGTTCTTCTACTGTAGATTAGTTGAGAAAATTTTCATTAGTAACAGGAGACGAAATGAAGATCTACCCTTTTGATGGGAAAGGACCTCTTGGTAGGCTCCAATCACCTAAATTACCCAAATT
>JAWWEP010023581.1:0-15901 GCA_035582995.1 Sycophila quercilanae | reverse complement strand
ATACGACATTACACATGCAGGAAAATCGGGTCTAGTGACACGAACTTGACTATACGGTCACGTACTACAGGTCGCGAATAAATTTAATTCTTTAATAATATTCATTTTTCTTTTAAAATCGCGACGTGTACGTTACACCATTTCGAAACATTTTCCTTAGCATTATTTATCATAGACTAATATTTTCTTATGTATTCAACTTAGCTATTACGATTGTAGAAATTGACATTTAAATTCTCTTCCGAGCTTGTTCCTTGGCAACTATTTTCTGATATATATTGATTTTAACATTACCGTTTACAAGTAGAGTTAAATAATAGATAGATGAAAACAGGTTGTCTGACTAAACGCGATTGAACTACTTCAAGTACGTAAATTGGTACTTAAATTCCATTCTGTTTTTTTTTTTTTTTTTTTTTTTTTTTTATTAGCATTGTGTTTCTTATAACAACATTTTCTTGCATACTGATCTTAAAATTATCGCCAGTTTTAAGTAGAGTTAAAAAAATAATACTACAGAGGAATAAAAGAGGTTTGCTGCCTAATCTCAATTTAACTGCTGTGCGTGCGCAGACAGTTATTTACATTCTTCGTTAGCATTATTTTTCTTACACTCATATTTTTCTACCTAAAGCATATTAAAAACATATTTTCCTTAAAAAAAGAAGCCTAGTATCACAATAATAATACGACGAAACAAAACATTTTTCAAAACAATGCACAAAATAAATAACGATCCAAAAACAAAAGCGATTTATAAAAGTTCATCAAAAAATCACCGTCCGCAAATTTACATGTTAGCACTTGATCGGCAAGTAAAATTCAGGCGATTCATTAAGGTCCCGAGGAAAAATAATTAAACGCACGTAAGACTGAATTTGCTTACGCAAGGTAGTTTGCGCTGGGCAGCGCTTGCCGGTAGTCCCCTAAAGTAGAGCGCACGCAATAGAAGCCAGTGGTCGAGCCCTTTATGCTCGACTTAGGTAGGAAGCCCGCAGTGGAACCGACGACAATTTACCGCGACGTCGCGCTCGACAAATTAATTCCCGCCACGGTAACCTCCCCCTTCTCTCCTTACCTCGTTCCCCAACACCTTGTAAACCTCCGGGGAGATGATTAAGTGCCTTGCGTGCAATTTACAATAAGCGTGACGAACGCAGGAAAAAGAGGGAGAACGCGAGAGTCCGAGCCTCTCAACTTGATTCCTTGAGCTTTGAGCTTTTTTCAGGCCCGCCGTGAGGTAAACATGCGAGCTTCGTGGCGAAACCGGATAAGCGAGGCAGTAGGGTTTCACGTTTACCGTGTAACTTAGCGAACGGCACATTATATCTTGATGAATTTGTAATGCAAGGTAATTACGTTGTAACAACGCGATTTACATTCTGCCTCGTGACAATAACTACATTACATACGGATTAATTTAATATAATGAAGAACAGCATATAATGTCTTGTACGCTAATGTAAAATAATTCTATTATTAATGGCAATTTTTAAATTATATATCTATTGTGTTACGCGCAGTGTTTGGTGTTATTTAATGAATAAATAACTGACGCGTTTCGTTCCACATGAGCTTACAGGACTCATCCATATCCTGCCACGCGATTTTAATTAAATAATTTTTTTGTTTCTTTACCACCGAGAATTTTCTCGCGCCTTTCTTTATGGGCATGACAGGTACGGTCTAATGCATTGACTCTATCAAATTCTCTGGTCGCTTTCTTATTATCTCGCGATTTCATTTAGAAAAGATTCAAACTCTTTACACGGCTAAGGTTCGAAGTTTAATTTCAATGCCACTTCAATCGTTTTTTTTTTTTTTTTAATTCGATTTGATCATTTATTTTTGTTAAGCTATGCCTGCTCAAAATTGATACAAATAAATTACAAGACAATTCGAAACTCTAATAACTTAATAATTATTTATTTTGTTATTATATGTAAAAAATGATACAAATAATTTTCTTCGTTTATTAAAATTCAAATATTAAATGTTTTAAATTAAAGCGCCGTCGCAATATCCGGGCGGAAATTTACGCTTTAACCAATCAAATCGCATTTTCTTCACAACATTCTACCCTTGTTCTTTAAAGAGAGAGGATTATTTTTCGAAGTTTATACTTTTATTATTTCCGTTTTTTACATTACACTTCGATTTGTTCATAAAAAATTGTTTAGTTAAACTTTTTCTCGGTAAGAATACTGTGCGTGTGTATCGCAATAAACAGCAATTACAAAAGGATCTTTAAAAATATCCCGCTAAATCCGGCGCAGAGCAGAGAGGACATTAATGAGTCGGCGCGGCGGGCTTTGAGCGGCCGGAATCGTTGTGATGCCGAGATTTTTCTGTTTATTTAAGCCCGAGTAAAAATATTTCACCCTCCACCGTCGAGAGGCCAAAAGACTTCATCTTGGCCGCCTTAGATCCGAGCAAAAGCCGGAACCCGGCTTGGAGGGGAGGGATTGGGAAAGGGTAGGCGGGGAGGGGGGGTGCACAAGGAAAGCGGACGAGGCAAAGAAACTCGAAGAATACGCGCCGGCGCTCAAACTGGAAAAGTTCCTGCGCTCGCGCGAGCTTTTCAAGCCCGAGGAATTGTATAGCCCGGCGTTTTCGCGTTGTAAAAACATGACCGACCGTCAGGGCTAAACTCCTTTTCTCAAACCGTCTGAAAAGATAAAGATTCCTCGATTCCCGGCGCGTGGATCTGCGCTAACGGGACGAGGCCTTCGTGTGACCCGGGCAGCCGACTTTTTATGCACGCCACTTGAGATAAAGGACCCGCTCTACCTGAGCGACGCGGGCTTATAGTACTCTCGGCTAAGGTTAAGCCTTCGCGAGAGCTCGTCCGATAATCTCGCTCCGACAATTCGGAAGTTACTCTCGCGGATTGTAGAGACTCGCGCCGGACGAGCAAAACTATGGAAGCTCACCGGGGAATATTCATGACCCTTGACTTTTTTTTTAGAAGTCGATTGTTTCATACGGGAGATTTAAATGAGTATCTCGTTAATTCTACAAATTCTTTTCCGTTCTTCGTTTATTTTATTCTTTATTTTTTTTCTTCTTGCGGGAAGCGAGAATGACTTACATTTCCGTAAAATCCCATTTCAAGTTTTGACATGATATTTTATAGGCTGGGGAAATGAATTGAGGATGAAATGCTCTTACACATATCCCGCGAGCTGGAGCATATTATCGCGTATGTGCACACTCACGCGTGTTCTTAAGATGTGATGCTGCGGAAAATGTAAATGTTAGAGAAACTTTTGAAGATTTGTTTTAAATTGTCTCGGCTCGATAGCAAAAGGAGAATGTAGGATTTTTGCCGTGTTCGTTCTTTGCGAGTTGTGTCTTTTTAAAAAATTAAAAGGCAATATGATTATTGGTTGGAAATGCTACACCCATGGGTTCGGCCAAATCAATAGACCGAGAAGATACGCATTCAATTTTTATAAAGTGGGAATTTTATCCAAGTAAATATCTAAGATAAAATATAAGTTTTCAAAATAACTTTCAATATAATGCTTAAATTTCGAATTCATTAAGGTGATCATTTTCTGAATTGTTAATGATAAAGAGTAAAAAATATCCATCGGAAGTGTATAGTATGAAATTAAAAATAATACCAAAATAATGTTGTGCTATATAATACAACTGGTACAAAGTCAATTAATCAAAACTGAAAGCGCATACAGTACTTTCAATAGCTAAAGAGGTATAATTAATTTTTTCATCCAATGCTTAAGAATAAATGTGGCTTTTATTTATTAGCTCCACGCTGTACTTTTATAAAAAATAAAATTATTCCTCATATTTCGTGAAAAGAGATAAACAACAAAGTAGCATTTCACTTTTAACTGGCATAATTTACTTAATTAACATTTCACTTATTCAACATTTAAGGGAAGTTCAATTAATCCGTCCAGTCGGTTAAATATTAATCTGCTAATTTGCGTTTTCTCTCTTTCAA
This sequence comes from Sycophila quercilanae, assembly GCA_035582995.1. Classification (NCBI taxonomy): domain Eukaryota; kingdom Metazoa; phylum Arthropoda; class Insecta; order Hymenoptera; family Eurytomidae; genus Sycophila; species Sycophila quercilanae. The sequence continues at coordinate 11,928 of JAWWEP010023581.1, read as the reverse complement.
GCGACGCGCCTGCCTCGTCAAGTATTTCAGGTGTCGAACTATCGATACGATGAAGCGCCCGATTGAAACTGGATGCCTCTCCGGCTGCGAGAAAATTAATCGTTTTATTAGGTCGTAAACAGAGCCGGCCAATGGCAGGAGCTGGGCTCGTTAATTCGCGACTCGTCGCAGCTCTCTGGGCGAGATCGATCGCTCGGGGAATCTTCGGCTGTTTTCTTCGCGCCGATTAAACTTGGCCGAGCGGGAGATTTAACGACGATTGTTCGCCATAACGAAGTTTCGTCGCGCGCCGACACGCAAGCCTGCCGTTGAATGGACGCACCGTAAAGGCGTGAATAAGAAGCCATTAGCCGAGCGTCCCTCGGCGCCGACATAATCTTGCGCGGTTTTATCGCTTGATTTGCCTTGGAAAAAAAAGAGTTTTGAAACAGAGACTCCGTTATCTTTGAGAATAATTGCTTCCGGCGATTGAAGTTTCGACGCCTGATAGGAATTATTAATGGATTTCGAATAACGCTACTATCCTTAATCGATCGTGAGTTACGGGTTTTAGATTTTTGCGCGGAAAAGAAGTCATATTTTCTAGTTTCTGTTAAATCAAATTTTACTGCATTGTACTTATCTAAGTTTTTGTTTAATGATAATTCATTTAATTTAAATTTTCCGAATTTGCTAATCAACAGATTAACTATCCATTAGTTTTCTTTTTTTAAATTTGCAGGATGTATCGACATCTCTAAATTGAGGAGACCAGTTACTTGCGCGCACCTCAAAAATATTACTCAAATAATTTATTTGCTCCATTAATTTATTCACTATAAGTAGAAAAATATTATTAACTTGATTAATATTATTAACTTTAATTGAATTTAAAAAAGGTAAGTATTTTTAGTAATGTCTATACTTTTTCAAGTTTTAATTTTCACGACAGTCTTTCTGACTAAACTTGTTTTATCTACTGTGATTCTGTACTATTTATATTTACCCTTTAGTGTAGCTTGAATTGTACTCATATTTTTTGCCTATTAATTTTAATATGTTAATGCCAGTATGGCTGACTAAACTCGATTTAACTACTGGAAAATGCGTAAATTTGTTATTTACACATCTCTTTTTGAGCTAGAAACTCAAAAATTTCCAATAAAACAATTAAAATATCGATTTTCTTATTCTTCTTATCGATTTCTTAAGATAAATAATAGTGTTGTTTTATTGATGCTCAGTCACTGTACTTCATAGGTGTAATAAATTCAACTTGCACCAAAGCAGTAAAGTTAAAATCTCATCAAACAGGTACAACTTGCTTGTTGATATCGAATTTACCAGGGATCAATACTTTAATGAATGCGAGGAATGAAGCACTTCACAAATTATAGCTGTAATCGATTGAGCCATTAGGATAAAAAAACTTCAGAGCATACCACGAACTTCTCGATGGAATTGCATTGCCGTGTACATCATTGTTTCAAATCTATCTTATGTTATATTACAATTACTCAGAAAGTTCAGACAACTTCTGGATCGACATTGGAGTTCTTTGAAATTCAATCACTGTAATAGCCCCATCCGCGCCATTTCCAAACATCACAAAAATGCTTTTTATTTCTGTTGCAGGCGAGAAACTCGCGAAAAATGTCCTTGATTAAAAAAAACACGATTCAATCTCAAGACTCGGCTGAAGCTGCAGCGTCCCCGCGGACGTTCTGCTTTGAAAAAGACTTTTATCCTTGAGTATTTATTTGGGACATACTTTCCTTTTTTCCCTCTTATGCGCTACTTATAATCCGGGAACAAAACAAAGAGAGAAGAGCGTGTATAGCTGTGCCTTTGGCTGACTGGCGAGTCGCTTCTCCTTATCTGGCTTCGCTTCGTCTCTCTTTGACGTCGTCGTCGCGGTACCGCGGATCCCCTTTGTCTCGCGGTTTACCAGCGCAAGGATGAGAGTTTAGAGATCCTTGTGCTACGAGTGGGCGGACGACCTTTGAAGCCACGAGCGCAGACTTCGTGGCTCTTAAATAAATTATGATCGACCGGCGACGAACTGCATGCCGCAAAAATTAGAACAAAGAATACCATGAGACAATTCTCCGGGTATGCAAAAAGACGTCGAAATTTTTTAATCCGCTTGATTCTGCGGACGAGGATCGAGCCTTTTTTGAATCATGCAGTCCGTTATTATTCTTAGTGTTTAAACCGACTCGAGCTGCAATTTTTATACTTTATATAAAAAATTGTCTGAGGTATGAAAGAAGGAAGTGGAAGGGTAGTGATGCTAATATTGAAGTATAATATAAAAATAAACATTTTATAAACAACTGTGGTTGCTCATAAATGAAAACATTTTCAAGGCATTCTTCGAATTTCTCAGATTAACGTTAGCGAAGAATTCATTTGTTCTTCCTACATTTTTTTTAAATTTCTTTTGTAGCTAAATTGCTAAATTGCTTTTCGTTGCAGTATTTTTTCTAAAATTCACTTCCGAGAAAACTACTCCTACATTCTTACTCTAGCTCATAATTAGAAGAAATTACTTGGACTTTTTATTGACATTGTAGTTATAATATCGCCGTATCGCAAATTTTACGCTTTTATTCATTGTCTAATAGAATATATTTTACCTCGAGAACCAAATAGTGTTATAGTCCAGTAGATTTTTTGTTTTTTATAAAGAACTTTTTATGAAATTCTCTTAAATTAACTACCTTGGTCAATTCATCTTTTTCTCTCATTTCTATATTCCCAGATTAAGGTTGGAATTTCTGACTATGTGCGGTTTTCGCATTCGAAAAACCAGGAGTAACCAAGATTCAAATAAAGATCTACTGCATCTTGGCAAAAAGACTGGAATATCTTGAATTTATAATAATTAAAATTAATTAATATAAAAATAAACATAATTTTGGCAAAGTTATTTCAAAACTTTAGTTATATAATTTTGTTATTTAAAAACTATAGTGAGTCGGAAGTACCGCGAATTAACCGGTGCACAACGATATAGAACACCTGACGGCCAAGTCAGGGGCGCGCACGCGGGAAGAATGAAGCTCAAGCGAAAAAGACTTTAATCTATCCTCGGCCCCGGTGTATATGGCCGATCATAGTTCATCAACTTTCCGATCGACGTACGCGGCTTTTCTGGATTTCAGAGACTCTTCCGTCTTGGGAAAACTTTTGGCCAACTCTGCACAAAGCTCTGCTTCGACTTCGACCCCCTTCAGCTGATGGGAATTAACGCAAATCGTATAAGACCGAGCGTGTTTTCGAGAGGGTGAAAATGTCTATATAGAATATGCGGTGCGATCATGACTCGTCGAAATATGGCGCCAAAAACGATCGAGTTTTCTTTAATATTGGTTCGAGGTTGACTGCTTTAGATCCAATTTTCATCGATGATTATATTCACCATATTGATATAAATGTAACGCTATATCCTTTCATTTTATTATAAATTATTATTTAAAAAATTTGTAATTGACTGTCTTCCAAAATTTCATTGGAAATAGTTTAAAAATACGCGGTGAATTTATTTATATGAAAATTAATTGTCTTCTTAATTATTTAAATCGACGAAACAACCGAAGCAGGTGTAATTTGATATAAGATATATCTTATGAAAACTTTTGTTTTCATCTTTTTGAAAAAATAATGTAAAAGAACAAATGCATTACACCTGGGAAATAAGTGAAAACGAAATGAAGTGGAAAATAACAAAAAAGGCGATTTGGTAGAGAAAACTACTGTGAAAAGAGAAGGTTACGGTTGTTGACAGAGAAGCAAGTTAACGGGTTGAAGGACGTAGGGAGGATACGACAGTCCGAGCAGTCGGGCGCATCTATTCGATGGCTTAATAGAGCGATTTAATTAAACGAGCAGTTCGTAAGGAGAAGCATGGAAAGAGGAGGGGGGGAGGGGAAAGCGCGCGTGTGCAATTAGAGCGCAACGTCAGAGAAAGCACTTGGTGGATCCTTAGAGTGCCCCTTTTCCCTTCCATCTCCAATCCTTTGCTCCTTCGACCTTTTATTATTGATTTCCGATCTTTAATCATGTGCCGAATAATCTGCAAGTCGGAACCTTAGCGCTGTAGATGCAGCTCTTATCTTGGATAATTATTTGCGGCTAGGCTCTTTCTTGAAAATTAGGCATCCTACATGTCTATTATTGACTATTCTTTGGCGAGTATGAAGAAAATCGGACGTGCATAATTTTATTTTTGAATATAATGAAAATAAGAATCTTAACAATTTTGTAAGATTTATGACTAGCCAAATTCCTTTTCAAAAACACACTTTATTTTTAAAACCTTAATTAAATCTATGTAATATCTATTGTTTTCTTACAGGTCTCGAGTCGATGCAGACTTTCGGTTTATTGTACACTGAATAAAACTTTATGTACAACTTTTACATTTTATCCTTATTATACTACAGAACTTTAAGAAGATATTTAATTAAAACTATCGATTATCCTTAAAATGATGGAATGATTGATTGGAAATATTTCTGGAACACCATCGCAATTTTTTAAAGAAAATCTTGAAATTTTTACGATATTAAAAAGCTAGCATATTAAACAGTCTGGCTAATATACCGATACTATTTTTTTCTGTTATTCAAATAACTGAAGTGAAATCCTCGTAAATTTAACAGGAAATTCTGTCTGCGTGTGCTAAGACTTCTGGATAAACTACTGATTCTTAAAATGTTTGACCAACCGTCTGAATTACTGTAGATAAAAAAAAAAAGATCAGCAGTCGCTAGCCGAAACGTTTTAAGAAACTTATACTCTTAATGAAAATCTTGGAGGAAGAAATTCATGAACCAAAGGCACAGCGATAATTAAAGCGTACTTTTATAAAAAAAAAAGGTTTGGAAGAGATGGTCGACTGTAAAAAAGGAAGGACAGCCCATAAAAGGGAGAAATAAAGCCCGCGAGTCAGAAAGAGAAAAAGGCAGCGAGCCAGAGGACCAGGGGAAGGAGCTGGCGGCGGGGAGGGGAGGTCCGAGCGAAATTGATATCCGGAAATTAAAAGCGCTTGAATTTCAGCGAGGAAAGAGGGAAAGACGCCGTGGCGATCTTTGAGGTCGCGCCTCTCGATCCGCGCGGACTGGGAAACCTTACAAAATTCATATCTTATATATAGGATCGCTAGGCGCCGACTAATTTCTCCCTTCAGCCGTGTCTACGAAATTAAAATTTCAGGCAAATAAACGCCAAGATTGCGTCGGAGGAGGATCGGAGATGCGCCGGATTCGTGCGGGCTTCGTCGTCTCACCGTACACGCGCGATTAGCCGCTACGACTCCCGATGTCTCGAAACTTCGTCGCTGTTTGCTACTAAGAATGATAATGCGGGCGCGACTTGGGCAATTGCTACTGCTGCCGCCGAAAGCACAATCGTCGACGTCGGCACGCCCAGATGACTGATAAAAGTGTGTTCGCTGAGAATTTAGACGGCAGACGAAAGCAGGTGAAACCGGAAAAGCCTTGTGCTTTTATGCGTTTGATAAGGGTGCAAAAATTAAATAAATATGATGAAAATACCCTGCAGTAAGTATAAAACATGTGCAAACAATGCCATTTAACATTTTGTTCTCGCGAATTCTTTCTTGAAAAATGAGGGATTTGTTTCAGAAAGGTATAATAAAAATGTTATGGCGGTCTAGTAAATTTAAATTATTCTTTTTAAAGTTATCTGAAAAAAAAAAATGTTAAGTGATAGAAATTTTGCAGAATTCGTATTCTAAAAGTATATATAGAATTTAAAGTTAAATATGCCACATCGAAATTGAATCTCCTTTTTATCGAATTTTTAGATCTCCTGCAAAAAGTAAAATTTAAAGCTGTTAATTCACCTTAAGTAAAACGTTTCATTCCAGCGAATTTTATTCTGTAAAATTTACATTTACCCATTCACATGGTTAATCGTCATACAAATTTGTACTACTAAACTTCGTTCTTGGTTATTGCAATTCCCTGCGCGTTCCAATGTATTCGCTGTAACAACCACCAAACCGCAGCTTCTCGTTAAAAATGACGTTGATGCTGTTAACTCCAGCACCACTTTATTGTTTAGAGATATTTCACGATGGTGTGAATACTCGGCAAATAGGAAAACAGTGAGGTGATGGTGTTTTGTGGTCCTTTGTTCTGTATCGAATTCACGGGCTCTTCTTTCTGCAGACTGCGGTTTCCTGACGGTGTTTAGTTCGCGTCGTTGTTCACCACACACGTGGAAAACGCGTAATGTACTGGTGATTACTTTCTTTGTGGACTTCGATCTCCTGACAGTCCTCGACACGTACCTGGAATGACGCACACCCTCACCGGTGAAAAGTCAATTATGGTCTCTACAGACGGGTCTGATTGCTACCTTTATGACCTGCCTTTTCGAGAATTCAACCTGTTCTACTTTTCCTCTCGCTGGTCTTGATAATATTTACTCTCTAAATCTGATTTAGTGAAATTTTGATGTATATAGTAATACATTGCAGGTTAAAAGTATCCCGCTAATTGAATTAGTGGGATACTTTTCACTAGGAATATATGACTATTCATTTAAGTTTTGTGAAACCGGAGAATTTTCACTGATTCAGATTTAGAGAGCAGGCTCTTACCAGCTGAATTTTCAGCTAGAATCCAGCTGGATATTTTCAACCAGGTGCACATTAGATAAAACTCAAAATTCGCATAACGACGATAAATCATCAACTGGCTTTTAAGTACATACATTTTAATTTAGCGAATTCTTTCGCCAAAGAAAAACCAATTTAATTGCAAGCGTATAGTCATTAAAGGTAGTGCAGAAAAAGAAAGGGAAAAAAGGAAATAAAGGAACAGTAAGGCAGAAACAAGAAAATGTCTCAACCGCAACGCGTGAGGTACTGTCGTGAGCATTTACGAATGTCCGCAGGGAACGACTTAATATTGAGCATTTAATACAGAGGGCGTCCGCGCGAATGTCGGCCAGTGACGGTGTCGGCAACATCGCCGGCGCGAAACTAAAAGTAAAGTACGTAACGTTAGCGCTGGGATTTGCCCCGTAAGCTCGACGTGTTCGCCTTTATATTATATACGGTCAAACGGAGAAGTCTTGGCAATAGCCGGGCGGCGCTGTGCGAGCAAGTGAGAGGAGGTGCGAGGGCCGCCGTGAAAGTATTAACAATGGCGAAACAAACGCCCGCGGAGGAAATGAAAGGAGAGGTACGGTCAAACGTTATATGAACCCTAGCCACCGCGAGAATGAAAAAAAACAAAGAAAGAATAAAGAAAGAAGCGGAGCCCCCTCGGCAGAAACGCCGGTAGCCGTTGAACGAGAAAGAGGAAGATAAAGAAGAAAGGAAGAGCCTAAGAAGACACGTTGGGATAACTGGAATCTGAGTTTTCTCGGAGGCGCTAAGCCAAGGATTAGCCGGGCGCCTTTAACTCGAGGGAGGTCTGGGGGGAGGGGCCGAGGCCGCTCGTTTCTCAGGTGTCGTTTCCCTCGTCGCCGCAGCGACGACAGTCCCCCCATATTGCCCGTTCTCCCACATACGACGACGTTCCATTTACGTGCGCGCGAGAAGAGCGAGTTTATTAGAGAAAAAGTTTGATTTATCGCTTGATCTCGGGGGCGCGCGCGCGCGCGCGAGTCTCTCTCGCGAAACAGTTGGTACATAAACAAGTGGAGCCCCGGCCGAGCGAGCGAACGAGTCCTTTTCGCTGAATTCGGGAGCGGGATACGTGACGACGAGACTTTCGCCGAGACCACAGCTGCACTGGATATACGTCAGCCGGGAAAATGAAAAATTATTTCGATATTATCTAGCCTCTTGCGCGGGCACACGTGGAGCCGACGAGGAGGAGAGTTACTCGATATTTCAGTGGCCCAGCGACTGCTACCTATATATATATGGTGCGCCGCCAATTCGCGAGCAACTTCCTTTTTCGCTCTTTACTCCAGCCGTACACTCTTTCCACCGTTCGTTTCTTCCTCTTTGTAAAGAGGGGAAAATATCTTTTCGATAACAACGCCACCGGGTCTTGACGCGCGTGGGAGTTCGATTTCGTAAACGCGCACGTGAGCTTAGGCTGGCTTACGGGCTTAACAACGAGCTCCTCGGAATTGTGAGGCGAGCTGCATGAAAGTCTGAGAGTTTGATAACACTGAATGGAAATTATCAGGAAGAGAGTAATCGTTGTTATTAAATGCATTGATTATATTTTATTTTCAGTTCCTTCAAAGGGAAAGCGGGGCATAGTGGGCTACTCCTTATTTACTACGAAAAGTGTTTCTTTTAATTAAGTTGCATTCAAAATAATGCATTTTGAAAAATAAATATTTTAATATTTTCTCTTTTGACTGCTTCGTTATTGCATGAAAATTATTTCTTGAAAAAAAAAAAAACAACGGATGAAAATGCTTTTTCAAAGTACACCTTTTTATAATGAAATTTATACGAAGTACTTTTTGTAGAAAAGTTGTCTTTGTCCGCTATGCCCGACATACCTCTGTTTAAAGCCGTTAGAAAAGGTAAATTTGAAAATTGGGTCCCACTCCCGTTCAGGTGTCGGCCTCATAATTAGTTCACTAAAGTGGAAGGCAAGATAGATGAAGAGAAGCGAATACGGACATGAAGAAAAAACGGCGAGCGGAGGAAAAAGCAGTTAAGAAGTGGACGATTGATCTCTAAGCCCTTGGTTAGTGTAGAAGCGATGATCGTGAGAGTGACCGACCGGTGAAGGCAAACTGCTACTTGTTGGCAATTTGAATTCTTTTGAGTTCATTGTTCACTATCGACATCGCGACTATTCTATCGAAATTGATTACATAGAAGTTCAATTAGAACACTATAAAAACTGTTGTAAAACTGAAAAAACTGCTCGTAGACATCCTTCTGTTACCCTATCTAAGTTGTTATTAGATAATTATGTTGAATGCCACAAAGGAATTAAGAAACTGAGTACAAAATTTTCAGAATTAATGTATGGGGTATGTGATAGGAATGTAAGTCAGAGGGTCCATATTCCCCCCCCCCTCCCCTCACCTCCGCTCCATAGAGCAGCTGTCGGTTATAAACATTCTTTGGATTACTTTAAATGTCTTCTCTAAGTACTTGCCCAGATCTGTCACTAGAGGTGAAATTAAGGCATTAACAGAATTCTTGATGCGCGCAGAAGTGTTCAGAGCCAGAGATGCGCAGATTTAGAACTCTTTACCCGCTAAATTAAGACATCTTTCTTCTCTCGATAGGTTCAAGGTAGCTCTAAGAAGATATCTCTATTTGACCTCGACTAATTCACTCAATAATTCACGCCAACAAGTAAAAAATTCCAAATATTTATTTATTTAGTTTGTTATTATTGCAGTATAGAGAAAAAGATCTTGCAACAGAGTGCTTTAAATTTAAAAACTGTTTCTATATTTATATACAGTATTTTTACATGTTATTTCTCACTATTTTTAAACACTGCAATTATTTTCTAATTTAATCCATTAATTTAAAATTCAAGGTACTGATCATCTATAATAAAATGACTACTAAATGGTTAGAATTTAATATCATGTTGAATGACGAAAGTGAATAATTATTTTATAATTTCTAGTGTAAAATAATAATAGAATAATATATTATTAATAAATAAGTTTATTTCTTTCAAGAAATCTATTTCTGAATTCTTAGTTAATTCTATTCTAGATTTCACAGAACCTTTATTTAATTTTAAATTACCTATTTATAACATTATAATTCACCGTCCTATTTTCGAGATAATTTTTACATCCAATTATGGATTCAATTTTAACACTCATAACGTTCCATCCGTTAGCCTTAATGCATTATTTAAAACCACTTTTCAAGTAAGACTCTTCACGATTACTTTTTCTTTTCAATGATTAGCCTTGATGATCTTCAATTACTTAATTTAATAGTCTAAGGAATATATAAAGTCGGTTAAATAACGATTAAATAATTAAATAAGTAAATAAATTCATTAACGAATACTTAGCAAATCTTGAAAACTGCCTCATCAAACGAGGAAGTTTCGTTAGCAAACAATTTATCGTACAGGACTCATCCGAAGACTTAAAAATTGTAATAATCTGCAATAGATAAAAAAAAAAAGTCAGTCGTCGGGCACTTGACGCAAGCGCGCCTTTCCCGACGTCGTTCCCCTCTTACGCAATCCCGCGGCAGCTACTCCTCGAATCATAGAGCCCCCGCGCCGATATGAGCGGGCTAGCGCCTCGTACACGTATATATGGGAATGCATATTCAATTTTGAGAATCCACTCAGCATCGTGCTTGTCGTATCGGAAGCACTTCGACGTGACGTTTCTGTTGGAAATGCTTGGCACCGTCGCCGCCGTAAAATCAAATCGACGGGCTAGACGAGGAGAGAACGGGAGACTGAGGTGCAAAGGAGAGACGCGCAGGTGTCCTCTTTTTAACGTGTCCCAGGAAAAATGTCTCACGTCTTCCGTTTATCGCGCGCGCCTGCACTGCGGGGGCAGGCTGCATCCGAAATCTGAGAGGGGAGGAGGGGGATGCACGCGAACTGTAACCTCCATGTGCCTTTATTTATTCCTCTCTCGCCACCTTTTTTCTCTATATTTTCCGCCTCTTTTTTCAATTTCTGTTTACGGCTCTGGCTGGAGGAGCTTTTTCCTCATTTCACATTTCGAGAAATATCATTTTAACCCACATTTTAATATAAGGTAATATTTTTCTTTTTTTAACCGGGTATAAAAGAAATTTCCTGGAGAATGTTATTGTATAAACAGTGGCTACAATCAGTTATTTATTGTATTAATTTGTGCGCGTGTAAAGAAACGTTGTTTATAAAATTTCAAGGAAGTCCTTTGTAAACGTTAAATAAAATTAAAAAAAATATAGTATAAATTTGTGAAACTATTGATCCATTAAAGGCTAGGATATAATGATTTTGTGAATGACTGTGTTATTCATGCAGTATACATACCATGTACCATGTTTCATCTTAATCCGCATAATATTGTTATTTTATACGAGTGGAAATGGATTCTGAAGAACACGCCTCTGATGTCTAAAGTACTAAAATCCATATTTTATCGGGGACAATAAACTAAGCGATAATGAGTCTAATAATTCGGCAAGCAAGCCTCTCACGTACGTCCGTAATTGCCTACGCAAGTACGAATGGTTTTAGAGATGCCGCTGTTCCTTTAATGGTTATATACACCGGCGGCGTGTGAGTTCGCCGTTGGATTTCTAATCCCAATAAATTCTACGTAAAGGAATTCAGGAACCTGGAGGCCGAATATACTGAACGACCGAGTTGACCACAAACTACCGACGAGAGATCAACACTGATGGTAGAAAAAGAAGAAAAGGTCGCGAGCTAAAAGCTTTAATAAGACAGATAATAGCCCATACCTGGGTGATTTTCCGCCCAACCGACCGTGAAACTGCAGCGCGGCTACGTGAACCGACAACACATCATGTATTATCGCCGAAATCGAGGCAGCAAACGTCTTTATTTGATAAAGTTCTCGTCTTTTTTTTTCTTTTTTTTTTTTATTAAGGATGTATCGCCATTCTCCGCAGTTTACTATATCACTTATTACACTTTTTTCGTTTTATGCAAACATTTAATTTAAAGAAAAAATAAATATTTTCCAAGAAATGTGTGCTGCTTTATTTACGTAAAATGAATGCTTTAAGATAAAATATTGGAAAATAAATTCTTTTTTTTGCAATTGCTTTGTGTGTTTCAATTACCGAGAGCTGTTGAACCGCAAAGTTTTTTTTTTCATTAAATTATATTATCCATCATAAAGTGGAGCAAGGATTCATGGTGAAGCCTTTTTTGCGATTGGTCAATTTCGTTCGAGTTCATCGTTCCTTTTTTTCAAATGGTCAATTTCGTTCGAGTTTGTCGTTCCTTTTTTTCAAATTTAAATTTCACGATTGTG
>JAWWEP010023561.1:0-15912 GCA_035582995.1 Sycophila quercilanae | reverse complement strand
CCGCAAATTCTTTAAAGGGGATCTTTTTCGTCAAAAAATGGTGCGAGCGGATTGTCTTCGCCGCAAAATCTTTAAAGTGGATCTTTTTCGTCGGAAAATGTTGCGAGCGGATTGTTTTCGTTGCAAAATCTTTAAAGGGGATCTTTTTCGTCGGAAAATGATACGAGCGGATTGTTTTCGCCGCAAAATCTTCAAAAAGAGATCTTCTTCGTCGCAAAATCTTCAAAAGAGATCGTTTTCGTCGGAAAAATCTAAGAGAGGATTATTTTCGTCGCAAATTTTAGATACGATAGTCTTCGACAGGAAAACCAAAATAAGATTTTCTTCGTCTGGGGCATCGTAATGAAGGGAATATTGTCGAATACGAAGACTTGTTCGAAAGAGTTGAGAAAGAGATGGAGGTTAAAGATAAACAAATTTGTGGATTACGTCAAGAGGTAAAGGATTTGCGGGATTTTATCGATAGATTAAAAAAACAATTGGTAACGTTTGCACGTATCACTGGCACCAGGATGACGGAATTCGAGGCACGAAGCGATGAGCAGGATGCGAAAATCGAGGAGCTTGTTGCGAATCTCGCGAAGCTTGCGTTGGAATAAGCGGGTTTTTTTTTTTGATTATTAGAAATTTGGTTTTGAAGACCTCGCGTTTAAAAATTGTAATAAAGTTTAGTAAATTTAATTTAGTTTTGTCAATTCCCGCCGTTATAGAATTTGCGAGCATTGTGTTGAGTTTTTTTTTATGTGTTAAAATGGCGGAAGTCGGCGTATCGTGGATTTATCGTTTAAAGCGGGACGAATTAATAAATGAATTAGTACGTTTAAAGATTGAAGAATCGGGTACCGTGGACGAATTAAGGAAACGATTAGTGTCATACGTCAGGAAAAACCCGAAAACGTTTGTGGATAAGCCGATAGATGCGCCGGACTATAACGAGCAGCTCGATATAACGGCGGATGAAGACAAAAATTCAAAGGAACATGTATATGTAATACGGCCGGAACAAGCATCGACTCCGACTGCGTCCGGAAGTAACCAGCAGCTGGGAGGAGGTATGGCAGAAATGCAACAGCCGGGTCAACATATCGTCGTTATGCAACCGGAAACAAATCCGACGGCGAAGGTGCTGGATCAAATGAGAAAGTGGAACTGTCACTTCGATGCCAGGGACGTTTACGCATTCCTGGAGAGAGTGGAGGAATTAAAGAAGGCCTATGAATTCTCGGACGCGCAAGTATTAAAAGGTTTTCCCGAATTATTGCGAGACGATGCATTGTTCTGGTTTAGAAATGTAGCCAGTGGTGTGTCGACGTGGGGAGCATTGGAGAGAGCGATCAGAGACTTCTTTCTCTCTCCAGAAGACAAAAGGAATTTAGACGCGCAAATTCATAACAGACATCAGGGTGTTAATGAACCGGTGCGGTCGTACGTCACAGCGCTGACGACGTTAATGCGAAGACACGGAAGAATAGACGCGCAGACGCAGCTCGACAATTTGTATTATAATATGAAACCGGAATTACGTTTTTATATTGCGAGAGATAATGTTACGTCGGGAGTAGAATTAGTGCAAAAAGTAGAACGGATTGAACAGACATTGAATTTAGTAAAAAATGATGCGAGGAACGAGAATAAGAAACCGCCGTTTACAAGAGAAAACGAACAAGTAAATGCAGTAAAAAATGAAGCGCCGTATGACAGGTCAAAGTCATGTTGGAAATGTAAGCAACGCGGTCATAGTAGAAACGATTGTAAAAATAAATGGCGAAAATTTTGTTCGTTTTGCGGAAAAGATGATATTTTAACACGAGATGGCGATTGTCATCCTCCGCGTCCAGCGTGAAACGGAGTGCAGGCCGAGCTGCAACAGCGGGCGGAGACTCGGTTGAATTAATTGATCCGCGTATGTTTGTTAAAGCGAATGTTGGTAAGTTTGAAATTTCTGCTCCGATCGATACCTGTGCAACTTATTCTTTCATTAATAAAAAAACGGCTAATGATTTGATAAAAGTAAATGGTACAATCAGAAAAATTACACGGATGTCAGCATTGGCTGATGGATCTTTAGTAAAAATAAATTTTTGTTGGGCCGGAAATATTAAAATTTTAAATAAGATTATTCAGACAAAATTATATATAATGCCCGGATTAAATCAGAGCATGATTATTGGAATGGACATAATTAATAGTTTAGAGCCAAGCTTTTCGTTGGCAGGTAAAAAATTGCTACCGACGTTCGCTGTAACGGAAATTTGTACTATCAGCGAGGATGTAGGGTTAAAATCGATAACCGAAGATCAGAAAGCAGAATTAGAAGTTTTTATAGAAGCAAAGAAAGAAGAAATGAAGAATATGAGTAAATGTACGGCGCTGATACGTCACGAAATAAAATTGCTAGATGAGACGCCGATAAAACAGAAATATCGACCCAGAAATCCAGTAGTGCAAAAGACTATTCATGAAGAGGTGGAGGAGATGCTGGCTGCTGGAGTCATTAAAAGATCAACGAGCCCGTGGAGTTCACCGATTGTCCTCGTGAAGAAAAAAGATGGAAAAACGCGTTTTTGCGTAAATTTTCGTAAAGTAAATGGTGTATCGGAGAAAGACGCTTATCCGTTACCTTTTTTGAATTCCATGTTGGATCGGCTGCAGGGAGCCAGGATTTTGTCATCTATTGATTTGAAAAGCGGATATTGGCAGATACCTCTCGACGAGAAAAGCAGAGAGATAACCGCATTTAATGTACCTGGTCTTGGGTTGATTGAATTCGTTATGCCCTTTGGTCTGGATTCAGCAGGTGCAACGTTTCAACGACTCATGGATGTCATAACACCGGACATGGCAGAAAATGTGTTTGTGTAGATGATATTGTTGTTATTTCCAAAACATTCGAAGAGCATATGTACTGGCTCAAGAAGGTTTTTGCGAGATTGAAAGAAGCCAATTTAAGACCTAATTGGGATAAATGCCATTTCGCCCGAAAGGAATTAGAATACCTGGGGCATGTGGTCAATGAATTTGGTGTCCAAACCGACCCGGACAAAGTCTCTGCAGTGCAGAAATTACCAGCGCCTTTAAACCAAAGAGAATTAAAAAGGTTTTTAGGAATGATATCATGGTACCGGCGGTTTATTCTCAATGTTTCTTTGATAACAGCGCCGTTACAAAAATTTTTAAAAATGAAAGCAAAATGGGAATGGAAAAAAGTGCCTAACAAATGCACCAATTTTGAGATATCCAGATTGGTCATTACCGTTCATTCTGCAAACCGATGCAAGTCTAGAAGGTCTTGGTGCAGTGCTTACTCAACATGATGGAGAGAGTGAGAGAGTAATTGCTTGTGCAAGTGGCTCTTTAAGCAAAGCAGAAAAGAATTACTCGGTAACTGAATTAGAGTGTTTAGCCGTTAAATGGGCAATTGAGAAGATGCGGGATTATTTAGACGGTTGCCATTTTACAGTTCTGACTGATCACCAGGCGCTAAAATGGTTAAACAGTATTGATAGTCGGTCAGGACGTCTTGCACGATGGGCATTAGAATTAAGCCAACATGATTTCGATATTAATTATCGGAAAGGTTCTGAAAATTACATAGCAGACGCCCTGCCACGCAACCCTTTTAATGTTGGTTCGATTAATAGTGGAAGTAATGAAAAATGGTATGCCCGAACGCTCAAAGCAGTTACTGAAAAACCGGAAAATTTTCCCGATTTTAACATAAAAGAGGGAAGACTGTTTACAAAAATATTGCACACTCTAGACTTCAACGAGATCGAGCCTGTTGCAGAATGGAAAATCTGTGTTACCGACGAAGAAAAAGACCGAGTCTTGAAAGAAAATCATGACATTCCGACTGCAGGGCATCTTGGTATTGCTAAAACGATTGTCCGGTTAGCGAAAAAGTTCTATTAGCCAGGGATGTTTCAAGAAGCTAAAAATTACGTCCGCGCTTGCACCAGTTGCCAGAAATTCAAGACCGTCCAACAGGCACCGGCAGGGCAGTTGCATGCTACCTATGCAGGTGAACCGTGGGATACTGTCTCAATAGATCTGGTGGGACCGTTACCTCGGTCTACAAACGGTTTCTCACAAATGATCGTGATGCAGGATATTTTTTCGAAGTGGATTGAGTTGCGGCCAATAAGAAAAGCAACAGCGGCGGCAGTAGTTAAAGCAGTCCAAGAACAAATCTTGTTTAGATTTTGGTGCCCGTAAACGATTTCGACGGATAATGGAAGGCAGTTTACGTCTCATGAGTTCAAAAAACTGTTGGAAAGCGCAGGCATCCGTCATCGGCTAACGCCACCGTATTCACCGCAATGCAACGCAGTGGAGAGAGCGAATCGTACTGTAAAAACGATGGTTAAACAGTACATTACCAATATCTAGAAATCTTGGGACGCTCACATCGCAGAAATTGCGTTTTCATTCAACACCGCACATAGCGAAGCTACCGGCTATACACCCGCCTATCTAAATTTCGGCAGAGAGCTTATGTCAGCGGGAACATTGGAGCAGGAGGTGGGAGGAGGAGTAAGAAATACCGTTGAGAAAAGAATTAAAAACTTGCAGGAAGCTTTGGATCTGGCAAGACTGAACACAGCAAAAAGCTTCCAGAGACAAGAAAAATATTATAATCTCCGCAGAAGGGAATGGAGACCGAAGTTAGAAGAAAAGGTTCTAAAAAGGAATTTTGTTCTTTCCGATAAGGCCGAAAATATTAATGCAAAACTCTGTGAAAAATATATCGGTCCATTTAAGATCTATAAAATAATATCGCCTGTTATTTTTGATCTAAAAAGCGACGACAACACAATTGTTCGTCATGTACATATAAAAGATTTGAAACCGTTCATAGAATTGGACGAGTAAAATCTGGGGGGAAATCCAGCGCTGAAGAACTTGTATATTTATTTATTTATTTTATTTATTTATTTAAACCAGAGTATAATATATACATGATAGTTACATAAAACTAAACATCCTATAGAGGTAATCAAGTTACTTGTACATAGGTCTGGTAAATCTTACATCTGACTTATAACTAACTTAATACTAATAGTCCTCATTTGGTATTTGCAAAAAACTTACAATTATTGTAATTCATAAATATTATAATTATCAACCAGTTTTTAAACAATAAATATTCAACGATTTCTGAACCAAAATACAATTTTCTTTCTTAAAATTGATTTTTTATTTACATGTGATATTTTAAATTCTTTCGGTAAGTTGTTAAATAACTTTATAGCAACGTATTCGCTATTTTTGAAATTTATAGACTTGTGTGTCTTTGGCAAGTTCAAATTCTTATTTCTAGTAATACTACTTGATTCTAAATATTTTTCTTGTAGATCTGAGTAATGCATTAGTAAACATTCAATTTGAAAGGAATTTTTTATATCCAATGGTTTTATTATTTTTTGATCATTTTTCAGTATAATTTTTAGCATTCTCCGTTGTAAGGATTCTAATTGACTTAGAACATTATTATAAGCTGCTCCCCAAGCTATGATACCATAGTTAACTATGCTATGAAAAAACGCATAATACATAGTCATTAATGATTTTTTGGCCATTATTTTAGACAATTTCGCAAAGATGAAAAGTAGGTACTTTGTTTTATTGATTAGATATGTTATATGATTATCCCATTTCATTTGCGGGTCAAAAAATATTCCTAGGTATTTAGTTGTAAAAACTCTTTGAATTTCATTGCCATTAATATTAATATTTAGATTACTCGGTACACTATTACTACAAATGCCAAAAGCCATATATACTGTTTTTGAAATATTTAGAGATAATTCATTTATCGTAAACCATAGGTTAACTTCACGCAGACAATTGTTCATTTTTTTTTCAACCCTTTGCCATGTGATATCCGAACTCAGTATAACTGTGTCATCAGCATACGAAACGTAACAATCGGCTAAAGTTAAGAGATCATTTATGTATACAATAAATAGAAGTGGCCCAAGGATCGAACCCTGTGGAACACCCATAGTTATTGGAATACTAATACTTTTAGAATTTTCAATTTTGACTACTTGTTCTCTGTGTCTAAGATAATTATCTATTAATTTAAGGGCTACTCCTCTTATACCCTTTTTTCCAACTTATCGTGTAATTTATTATGATTCACAGTATCGAACGCTTTGGCTAAATCTATAAAAGTAACAGTAGTTGGCAAACTATTATTTAAATTATTATATATAAACTTAGTTATTATTGCTAAAGCATCTTTTGTTCCTTTGTTTCTCCTAAAACCAAATTGTTTATCAGATAAAATTTGACATTCATTTAAGAAGTTAGTAATCTCTCATAGATAATTTTCTCAAATATTTTTGCAATATTGGGAATTAAAGATATAGGTCTGTAGTTCGTAGGAAGATGTTTACTTCCTGATTTGTGTATCGGCACTATTTCAGCAATTTTTAATGGTTTAGGCCAAATACCTTGTGTGATACACAGGTTAAATATATTAGCTAAAGGCATTTTGATGTGTTCAATTATTGTTTTAAGTACTTTTACACTTATTCCATCAACTCCACCAGCCTTATTTTCTAAGCTAGTTATGATTTTTTCAATTGCAGAGGTGTTTGTTGGTTTTAAGAAAATGGTTTTACTGTTAGCGCAAGGTTCTTTGATATTCTCATTTTCCGGTACTTTGATTTTGGTAGCTAATTCCGGTCCTACGTTACTAAAAAATTTGTTAAAAGTGTTTGCTATCCCATTTGAACCACATATTTTAACACCATTATCATCTAAATACTCAATTCTATCTTTACCAGTATTATTTTTATTAAGTTTATCTTTTATAAAAACCCATAATTTTCTATTACTTAACTTTATTTTTTATACTTCATTTACTTCATATATGTGTTTGGCACGAGCTATTACTTTTTTAAATTATTAGCATAGTTTTTATATTCTTTTTCTAATAATTTATTACCAGGATTCATCTTTAATTTTTTGTATAAGTATTCTTTGGTTGAGCAAGATTTTAATATTCCCTTAGTTATCCATGAGCTCCTAGGTGTATTTTTTTTTTTTAATTTTCGTTGACAATGAGATTACATTTTGTATGGTCGCGATCAGTTGTTCAATTGCTTCCTCATGATTAAATAAGTTATTAAAATAATCCCAATTTATCTTTTTACATTCATCCTTTAATGCTTTATAATCAATAAAAGTTTTGTTCCCTTCTCGCTTATCTTGAAGTTTTGCAACATTAAGAGATGCAAATAGCGGATAATGATCCGTAAAATTACACGTGAGTTTATATGCTTTTGTTTTCATATCTTTAGCTTTTACAAATACATTATCAATACACGTACATTGTTATTGCTAGGCCTTGTAATACCTTTGAATAGCGGTATAAACTCTCGATTCCAAGAAATTATTTAAAAATGTGTTAGATTCAACTGTATCGCTTTTGATGTCAATATTAAAATCACCAATGACCAGATGATTCATAATTTGTTTGTTATTTTTTTATATAATTATTTACTGTATTTATAAAGACAATTTTATCAATGTCATGACTTCTATACATCGATGTTATTGTTATATTCCTATTGTCATTGGTAGTTAGTTTGGTATTTAAGAAGGTAATATTGTTTATTATTTCACTATTAGTTATTTCGACTATGTTATTTTTAATGTAAATTACGACACCATCCGCCTTGTTGACCTTACTATGATTATAATATATTTTATAATTTGTAATATTATAGAACTTATAATATTCTAAGAAACAAGTTTCAGAACATATTATTAAATCTGGTTTAGTTCTGAGCGATTCAACTAAAACTTCAAGGTGTTTAAAATTCGTTTTTAAGCCTCGAATATTTATGTGTAAAATGTTAAGGTCATTATTACTAACCCAACCATTTAAAGAGTGTATGTCTTGAAATTCTAACTCGTCTTCAATGAAACTGCTGTAGTCTGGTTCCATGCGTCACCTAACGCTGAGTTGTTGATGCAGCTTTATTTATAAATTCGCTGTTCGTTGGTTCGGCTTTATTGCTGTTTGATGTTTCGGCGTATTCCAGTGACTTACTCGACTGGTCACGTAGAGATCCATTATATCCAAAAAAATTTTGAATTTGTGGTTTGACTGGATAATCAGTATTATTAATTTTCCTTTTAATCATATATTTTAAATAGTTACACTTTTCAGTATCAGTAGCAATATGGGACACGTCCCGGTCATCTTTGTATTTTTCTTTACCAAAACAACAATTTGTACATTTTATTGGCAATTTACCATCACACTTATAGGTTTGGTGATTAACAGCACATCTTAAACAAACGGTTTTGTTATTACACTTCTTTCCACTGTGGCCTATTCTACCACAATTACTGCATGGTGTTATGTTTAAATCATCATAGGTTCTCAGACATTGATGTCCAATGTAAAGCTTATAATTTTTTGCTCTTATAAAACTGTACGCATCCTGTGGTACTGATATTATAGCATTGCATTTTTTAGTTTTGCTGTCTTTATAGATATGCTCGGCATTGCAGTATAGGTCATTGCCACTGAAATTCCTTTCAACGATATCCGTTTCAAGTTCTTCCAGAGTCAAGTCGTTTTCTATTCCCATTATTTTTAGCCTCAGATTTTGCGTTTCATCATGTTTAATGATAAACTCTCTTCCTAACTTATCGACAAGTTGTTCTCCTAATTTCACCACGTCATCTTTACACGCACATCTGATTTTCACAGTACCATCTTTCTGTTCCTGCACTCTTTTTATTGGAACTTTAATGTCATTTAATAAACTATTTTTCACTGCTCTATTCACTTTAGCTTTCTCTTTATTTGTTCTCGGTATTACTGTTACTGCTGGAATATGATCTATTTTAACTTGTTTATATTTGGTAGCTTGAGCATATGTTACAACTTCTTTTATCTGTTTTTTTTTTAATTCTTCAATTATAACATTTTTTGCTTCTAACCCTACAAACAAAGTGCCGCCGAGTGACGGCACAATGCGGACACGCGGGCCGATGCCTATCTGCTAAATGGGACTCGGTCGGTAACGGCACGTTGTGTTTGAGGAGAACAGTTCATTTAATATTTTGTTTTTTTCTTGCATCTCACAATTTAATTGTCTTAGTAGAATTATTTCACTTTTCATAACTGTATAGTCATCCTCTTCATGGCCACAAATAGTTAAATTTTGTCTGTCTATATTCTGGTTAGTTACATGCTGGGATACGTTTACCAATATCTCCTCTTGTACTTTTTCCTTTTCATTGAGTTTTACTTGAGCAATAATTCTTCTAGCTGAAATACTTAGTATGTCCTCTGAATCTTTTGAGGTTAATTCGATATCTGGGTGATCAGGACAAATTCCTAGTACTTTACTTATTCTCTTGGCACCTTTGAGCTTACTAAAGTGCGACTCATAGTAAGCATTTTTACAAATAATACAAATAACAGTTGTCACTTTTCTTCTACTATCACCAATATAAAATTTTTCTTCAAGCTCATACGACGAGGAACTTTCGTCCACCGCCATCTTGGACTATCGAATGTATATATGTATATTATTTAATTAAGTTGAGCGCCGTTAGGGGTGAACGTTCGCCGTTGTAAATAAAAGGCCCGCGCAATTAGCGCGAAAACCAGTCGTAGTTCACCGAAATGGCGACAGAATTTTACGAAAAATTCGAAGCTTGGCTAGCGGGTGAGGCTTCCCCGCCGCGAGATGACTTTGACGAGGAGTACGTGCCGTCCGGAGGATCAGCGGAAGGAGCGGTGCCGGAGTACGTCCCGACACCGATTGTGAGAGAGCAGCAAGAAGAACTGGTGCCGGAGGACGCACCGACGCCGACTGTAAAGAAAATACGGGTGGAAGCAACGCCGGAATACATCCCGGCGCCGGCCCAGAAGAAACTACGGCTGAGTGCGCTAGAGCTACCACCGGTTCCGAAAGAACGGTTGGTGGAAAAGTGGCGCGCAACCGTAGCAAGGCGAGAAGCGGCGAAAATTAACCGTTTCAATGCGTCGGCAACCGCAGCAACACCAGAAACGGCAGCAGCAGCAGCACCAGAAACGGCAACAACATCGGCAGTAGCAACGACATCAGCACCGGCAACAGCAGCAACTTCAACGACAATATCAGCAACGGCATCGACATCGGCGGAATTGCGACCGACGCGATTGATACAAATACCCTTCGGGACATAGGTACGGGTGCCCGTCGGAAGTAAAAAGTTCCGGACGGAGCAGTGGGGCTACTGTTGGCGCATCTGATTCGGGAAGGACGGAGAACCACTGTTCATGCCGCCGAAGCCATAGGTTTGTTTTTAAAGATAGAGCGGGTTCCCCCGCCGGGCGAGGCGCGCTTCAAGCGAGCGGCTAAAGGCAAGCGTGACATGACTGTCGAATTCAGTTCACTCGGTGCTCTGAGCCGAGCCTCTCAAAGCAGAGGGCTACTGCGTGTAATGAGCGCATGATAGCTGAACTCGACCGCCGCGATCTAATAGCTAAAATTGCTATTCTTGTAAATATTGTACGAAGTTCGCGAAACCGCGTAGATATTAAGTTCCGACCGTGCCCCGAGTACGTTTTAATTATTAAGTCAATTTGTTGTTAATTGCAGGATTGCGGGGCAACCGAATCGGCCGATGGGCAGCAGACACCAAGCGCTGTAGTTTCTTTTCTTTTATTTTTTCTTTTGTTATTTTTATATGAATAAATTTAAGTATTGTATATAAAAACTTGCTGATTAGTATTTTATTTAATAATTAGAATTGTTATCCCGTAAAATTATAATTTAGATGTTTGTTCGTGTACTGAGCGATCAAACTGGGGATTTCTGAGTGTACTGAGCTATTAGGCCGGATCGTGCACTGAGCGATTCAGCAAGGGGTTGTAACAGGTGCATTGAGCCTGTTCGCGATAGCAGAATCAGGTGCATTGAGCCTGATTCTTGGTCAGCAAAACCCACTCCTGACCTCTTTAAGAACCCGGATTGTTACAAACGGAATTGAAACAATTTGAAGGGGAACAATAAAATACTCCTGATTCATAGTTTTCTCTTTCGGGCTGGGTAACGAGGTTGGATTCGGAGGAAATATTTAATTTACCATGTAGATGGGATACATACGAGTACCCCGGAGGCCTTACCTCCGGTTGCGCGCGAGCATCCGACGGCGACTTACCAAGTCCCCGCAGCCTGTGTACCTCCGATTCAGTATTCGCGTGCTTGTTTCGGTGTGTGTGTGTGTGTGTGTGTGTGTGTGTGTATGCGTCACACGCACATAAGACTGGCTAGAATACAGCTGCTGCCCGGCTGCTCGCCTGGTATGTGAGTGGCGGTAGTCGGGATCCGGACTAAAAAGGAACTCGAAAACAAAAGCAAGGAATACCGCAAATGATAAATAACACACGCTCGTGTAAAATATTTAAAGCGGCGTTTATTGCCGAACAAATAAATTACATGAGAAATATTGTTCGCGTATTAATGTAAACAGGTGTGCCGGCCGAGAGCCTACGAGCGCACTCGATGTTCGCTGAAGCGGTTGCAAGTGTACGAGCACCCATGCTGTTATGAATTTCTGCAGGCGCAAAGCTACCACCTGCCCCGGTGTAAATACAAATTTGGCCGACAATGTAAATACAAACGCGGCTCGCAGAGGCTTGACCGCAACAGAATAAAATGCCAGCGGGCGATACTTACGGGAACGGGGAGAGTGGCATCGTGCACCCTTCTTCCCTGACAACGCTGTTCGTATGTGGACGTCCAGCTGGAACGTCCACGCCGCAATCACCTGTCGCTCACCGCTTGCTATCTTTGGCCAAATGCACCACTGGGCCAGCTCCCAGAGTGGAGCGTTCTCGAGGACCTCCCTCTCGCTGCATCCACTAGTCACCTCGAGGATGCTCCTGCTCACGCTCACAAGGACACGCAGTCCGCCGCATACGGTCTTGCTTAAAAATCGCTTACACGTGTACGCGTCCGTTTGATTCCGAGATCCGAGAGTCTCTCTCGAGCTTGCGAGATGGCCGACGCTTCCGCGCGCCACTCACATAGCTCGCTCTCTCTCTCTAAATGAGCAAGCCGAAGCAACCAGCCAACTCGCAGCGGACTTCCAAAATATTACAGGTAAGCGCGCGTGTCCTGCGCTCGACAACTAAGCGAGGCACACGAACGGTGCGCATTCAAATGTCAGTGTCACCACTGGAAACGATAAAACTATTGCTGATGCTTCAACGAGTATTTTTAACAATTTTTCACACCAGAAGGTGCTACTTGGGGATACGAGTCTTTTAGGCGTATTACATGTACTGATCCCGGCAAGTACCATGGAGCTCTTATTTCAGCGCTTTGATATGCTCGAGAAGCAGCTGGACGAGTTTAAATCCTTTACGAGTAGAGACTCTGATTTGCCCAGCGATTCTCCAGCCAGTGAAACTATGGGCGCTGCAGTCGAATTGGAGAATTTAACAGTCAGGGTCTCTGCCCTTGAGGAAAAACAAGCTAAGCAATTTACTGTATTAAACGACACTAGTTCTAACACGACGCTGCTTTTCGAGGGTACCAAGGGTCTTAAAGACGACTTAAGAAAAGTTCACGCTGACATGGAGGGTGTCCGTGGTACTTGTCGGATTCAACACTCTAGTCAGGAGAGCGGTCCTTTACTATGTTCTAAACGTGTCCTACCGTGCGTACTTCGGATATTTTTTCTGATGCTGGCTGGGGTACAGTACCCTCCCCTCCTCGACTGAATCCCGGTGGCAGTGGCGCGTGATTCACCGTGGATAGTGCTAATTGTAAGTGCTGCGAGGTCGTACTAAATGGTATTCTAAAAAGAGAGGTTGAGATTAATTCTGTAATGCTCAACAAGATTGGCTGTGTTCAGCACTGTCCTTCCCTCTTTGCAGACGGAGTATATCGTTGGCACTCGTGTCATACGTCACCGGGGACCAATCAGGAAGAAAGGAGAAGGTTTGGTGGGGTCGCGACCAGACGTACTTCCCTTTTGTGGTGAGGCTTACTATGCCGAGCTTGGTCGGAGATATGATGCGCTCGCCAACAACTATTTTTCGACTAATAACATCAGTCCCGACTTACTGGATCCGGAGGCCGCCGCTTGTATGTCGGCGTATAAATTATTTATTAATGAGATGCTGCCTCGAGATAAATTCTATCTTTTTAAAGGTCAAGAGCTAGGCCTTAAGTATGTCTAACATGCAGGTGGTAGGTTCTTGACCCGGAGAAGAAGGGATGAGCACGCGCATGTCTTCGCGTCTGCCGCCGACCTGAAGAAGCAAAAGTCTTCCAAGGTAATATCACCGAATAATATCGCTACAGGAGACGGGGAAGTTGTTGAGGTATCTGGGTCGGTGGCGACTCTTTGACTGTGCTCGGCCGGCGGTGAACGGTAGGAGGAAGAGGGGTTTATACCTAAAAATTTCAAAAAAATCGATTTTTCTTTTTGTTGAATTTTCTGATTGTACATCTCATCTCGAACACGTACATAAATTTTGGAGCATAAATTTAAGAAATTGAGAAACCCAGAGCTGAAAATGTAAAAAAAATGCAAAATTCTGCTTGTTTTTAGATTAATTTACATTAAATTTGTTTCTGTATATATAGTTCTATATTCATAAATGGATATCTTTGTTTTATTTTATGAATAATTTAAAAAATTGAGAAACCCAGAGCTGAAAATGTAAAAATAAATATAAAATTGTTTTTTTTTAGATTTTTAATATGCTTATATGCTTCTATATAAGCATCTCTCCATTACACATTATAAAAGTAATGAAAAATTCGATTCTCTCCATTACACATTACAAAAGTAATGAAAAATTTTTCTCGGCCATTACACATTACAAAAGTAATAGAAAAAATCGTCAATCTCGATTAATCACTGACGCATGTAATTGTAATTTGAGCTGAAAATATTAACAAAGCAATGGCGAATGCCGATCCCTGTCCATATCGATGACGTATTAGTTTTTGCAAAGTCAGAAGAAGAGCACGATGAAACTTTAAAAATTGTTCTTGAACGCTTAAAAAAAGAAGGCGTTATATTAACCTCTTCTGTCCCGCACCATGAATGCACAAATAAAAAAATTTTTTTTTCTTGAATCTATTATTTTTTTGTCCTAAAAACTTAAAATATACAGGCATATATCATTTAGAATATATATTTTCTTATATAAATGCGTGCCCACATATGTGGACACTAGTACTATTAGGGATGAAAAGTGGAAAAATAAATGTGACTTTAAAATTACTTTATTTATTGTAAATAAGTACATTTTAGTATATCACATATCGTAAATATTTAAATATTAATATATGTTACGTGCAACGCACGGAACTGTATGCTCTCGCATAGAGTAATCCGCTGCAAGTAATTGTTATTTTAATTTAGTTAAGCGTCAAAGTGACATGTGGAAAAACCGCGACGCGCTGCACGTCCCGTACGGGCCCACTCTTGTGCAGTGTGGTTATTGCCCTATTGAAAATAAATACCGAATTTTATTACGTAATTTTGATTTGTAATAAAACTACGTGATAAAAGTAGGCAATTTGGTATGTAACAAAGTGTTCGAATTAGTATAGTATTTTGGTATGTGTTTTTGTTACGTAATTCTTTTGATCTTCATTTATTTTTATCATTTAAATAAAAATGAGTTCAAAGCCTGAAATCGTGCCCGTTATAGGGACTATCGTGTGAATGATAACACCTAATCTCTGGGATTGAGCTTAAAAATGATTATTTTTCTATATTAGAAATATGATCACGCAACAAAGTCACGTACAAAAATTACGTGACAAAATTACATGATAAAAGTACCTAATTTATTATGTAATTTTTTAGTCAATTTTGTTACGCATTTTTGTGACATTTTTGTTATATAATCAGGTGCTGGGAGGATCAGAATCAATTTTTCAAAATTCTAGTTCCAAATTTCCATGAGTTATATACAAATAAACAATCTCTGAAAGTTTCAAGACAATCCGTTAAGAATTGGCTGAACAATCCCGTGGCAAGTGAGGAAAACTATAAAAAACAACACTGTACTCGTAGTGTACAATAGCTGCGTTCATATAAGTTGAGTTCAGACTTCCGAATAATTAAAAAGTGTTCTCCAATAAACATATTAACGTAAAACAAATTTTTTCCCCAATTATTAACTCTAATAAAAATCATTCATCATTAATTATTTATGTTTTTTTACAAGTTTTAAGGTAGGCTGACCCCCTTAAAAGAAATTATGACAAGTGTTAGAAAGTAATAATAATTTTGATGTTCTGTATTTTGTTTCTATAAATATGTTGTAAAAGAATTTAAAAGGCAAAAAGAGATTATAACATATCATTCAAATGGAGGAGGGAACTGAAATCTTTTGTATTCTCCTATCCTAACCTAACCATGTGACATCACGCTCGCCACACAAACGCCTCTGTGTGCGCGTGACGCGGAGTTCGTGAGAATGAGAGAGAAAGAAGGCGATGACACTTCACTCTCCGTCTCTCTCTCTCTCTCTCTCCCCCTCGCCTAACGCTCGACGCGGACGAAATTTGATTTTTGTCTTGGCGCGGTCGGAGAGAAAGGAAATTTCGATTCACTGAAAATTACGAAAATCTCGCTCGAATGGAAATTAGGCACAAATAATTCGGCTACGCGAACTCCGCGACCCGCCTTCGTGTGCGCTCCTACTCTAATAATTTTCTTCCGGAAAACTACGCCGATCGGAAGTGTCTCGACGCGCACTGACACCTCGGATCGACACGCGAATATAACAATTATACAAGATATATATAGCTGTAACTGAAAATTGACCCTCACCCCCCCTCCGAGCCCCTCATTTAGAACTAAAGGACCCCCCTCTGAGCCCCTCATTTTACCGTGAAAATCCTTTTAGAACTAATG
>JAWWEP010023550.1:0-15914 GCA_035582995.1 Sycophila quercilanae | reverse complement strand
TTGACTCAAAGAAATATTTAACGAGTACTATTGAAGTAAACATTTACTTAAAATTACTAAATTTTTTTTCAGTGTACTTATATTCTATTCTGGTAAAAGAGAAAAGTAATATTTCTAATGTAACCATAACAAATTTTATATACTGCATTTTTAAAGATCTATCCTCTTATAGTGCGATGGAAAATTATAGTAAAAATTCCCCCGTACTTTTATTTAACGCATTTTTTCAAAAAACAGTAGTATCATTTCAATTGGTCCTATTGGGCAGTTCAAAAATTCTCTAAAATCATTTACGTGTAGATTTCAAGTTCAATTTCAATAATTCTCTAAATCATTTTCGTGTAGATGTTTCAGTTAGTTTAAGCTTATTTTAGTTTTAGTTTGTACTTAAGGACTTGATAGTCCGTGGAAGTCATTAAATAAATAAATAAATAAAATACATTATTACACTCATTGTAGGGTGTAAGTATGCATTAATTAAAAAGAAAGAAATTAATTATAACTAATCTCACCCCGCTTTTTAAGAATGCCAGTGTGCACACAGCCAATCGAATAAATAACAGAGGACTGCAGACTTAAATCGCAATGACTCATTCGATTATCTCGAAGATTGATCCCGCAACAATCGTCGAATTGTCCCCGTCCATTCAATTAACGCGAATAAAAAGTTACATTGTACAAGGAGCTTGCAACACATGGACCATGTAATTCCCTATACTCGACTGCTATATACAAACCCATCCACGTACAGGACATATATACAACCTTTGTCTTCGCCTCCTCCATTCTCGACTCACCACTCGATGGTACATACCTACTCTCCCGAGTCCGTAATTTTTATCGCTCCCGCGATGCATCAAGGTGTAACGCGTGCCCGGTCTACGTGGAGCCAATATGCAAATATGGACGGCCGAGCCAAAATAGTCAATCAGATATGCGCCGCGCAAGTGCATTTGCATACGGGAGCCCTAGACCTCTCACCGACTCACCTTATACCTCTCTCGTCGCCACCGGGTCCATATAATAAGCGCAAACGCGGCAGAAAAGCCTAATGAGGCGCCCGAGTACCCGACAAACCGCCCGAGCGAGAAAGGCGGATAATGAATATACGAGCGTCGTTAGGAGGATGTACATCTGGTGCATTCACAGCTTTTCGAGGGGAGACCGATCGCTTGGCTGGGACGCTGTAGATGCACTCTTGTCGCAAATCAACCTTTTTAACTCGCGCGCTTTGTGTATTCAGGAATCGAGGCTTATATCGATCTTGGGCGCATGTATCGATTTAAAAATACACGGTAAATTTAAATTTGAAAATGCAGTTTATTCGTTGCGCTTCGGAATGTCCAATTTTTGTATATATACCCTGCGGCTGCAAATCAATAGATACTCTATAAATTCTCGAAGTAAGAGTATTGTGATACTTTCTTATTTTCAAAATGGTATTTATTTAATATAATCTTCAGAAATAAATGTTGGAAAATAAAAAAAAAAGTACAACTTATTTCGTTGATTCGATTAAAAATGCATCAAATCGTCAAATTCTTTGTTATTAATTTATTAATTAATTATTGACTTAATTAATCAGTTATTTTGTCTGTGCATAATGTTTCTTAGGTTTAAAATAACGAACACGTCTCTCGTAATTTTTGTGGAGGAAGCCTACTAGCAAACTCGGGGGATTTTAAAAAAAAATCTAGATGAAATTGCATATGCAAAAACGTTAATTAGAAAATAAGAATAAAGTGTAATCGTCTTTTTTTTTAAATAGAAGAGGAGCATAACTAATTATCATATTGTAACTAGATTGAATATTTTATGATCAGAAACATTCATGAATAAACAACCTGACCGATCACCAGAAGAATAATCATATTATCATGAATTTCTGGTTAATATTCCAGCAAGGTAAGAGGCATTTCCAATTTCCATATCGGTCAGCCGAATATTTATTTATTGATCACTTTCATTTGCTTCTCTAAATGCTTCACGACAATTTGAAAGGGTTAGAAGTACTATTTGTGTTTCTTAGGCAAACAGTCAGTCGCAACTGTTTTCACGATTTTCAAATTCGAGATTCGAGATTTTTTAGCTGGATTCTCCAGACATCAATTCTCAATTTTAATGCAAAGGGTAAGAAAAACAGCACGTAACGGTTTTTATGAGGTAACTCGAGATTTTCCATCGATCAGAATTCTCACATCAGAATTCAAATATCGCAATTGTATGATATGTTCCCTCTTCGAGTTCATCGGAACGTAATCGCGCGAAAGTTTCAAAGGAATCCGATTCCATTACCGATCTCGCGCGCGAGACGCCACACCACCAGCCGTGTATAGCGCGCGTCAAAACAATGGGACGCCCGCCACTTTTCCATAGGCATGGTACCATATAGACACGTGACATGCTCACTGCTCCAAAAAAAAGAATAAAAAAAGAAGATATTTGCCTCGGGCACGAATCGCCCGATCGATCCGATCAATAGGAACAGTCGCGCGAGGAAATGCATCTCCCCCTCCCATTAGCCCCGGTAATTGAATAGATTATTGTTCGAGAGGAATTTCACGGCGACTCGCGGGAGCTCTTGTAACGCACGAGGTTGAAATTTTAAATGGGCAGAAAATCCAATTGCGATCTGTACTCGCTGGAGCGAGGAGCCTAAAACTTATCTCGCGGTTTTAGAAAAAAAAATCCATTTGTAAATTAAATAACCGCATTGAAATTAAAAGTTTTCAACTGCGAAAGGAAGGAGTATGCCTCGGCGGAGCTTGATGCACCGCTCGGGATTTTAATCGAGCCGGAGGAGGATATTTTCTTTTATCAGTAAGTAAGATTGCGAGTAATTTATTCTCGGCGCTTTTCGGCTTAGAGATATCTAGTCT
Source organism: Sycophila quercilanae (assembly GCA_035582995.1). NCBI lineage: Eukaryota > Metazoa > Arthropoda > Insecta > Hymenoptera > Eurytomidae > Sycophila > Sycophila quercilanae. The sequence goes on along the minus strand of JAWWEP010023550.1, from coordinate 13,035 downwards.
AACGTAATTAAATTTAGCTTTTATCTGATATATATGTATATACATCGACCGAGAGGTAAGACTTTACAAGATGTTCTTTTATATTGAAAATGAAAACGTAAGGAAATACTAAATATTAAATTGAAGATTTTATCGAAATATCGGCTTTTTTTATAGTTCGAGTACAATGTAGTGCAAAAGACAGTCACCTCTCAAAAACTTCATTTAATAATCGTACTAAAGTGGTCCTAATTTAAAAAAATATATATTTAATAAATTGACTCTTCACTCATTTATTTTTTATTTATTTATTTATTTATTTGTTTTGGAGTTATTACAGTATAAAGAGGCCATCGATGGCAATGAGTACACTATTAATTGTTAGTGTGTTTTTTTTAATTATTGACAAATTTGTTAATCTGGAATTAATTATGACACATGAGCATTTTTTAATGACAATAAAAACAACAATAAATAAATGAATAATCGATGTAAAACCGAAGCGTACGAAAACATAACCCAATGATATCTGGAAGAAAGTTCGAACCGCAAGTGGTGATAAATATTTATTACGTGCCCTAAAGCGCACGTTTGTCGGCTCTAATTAAAAGACGATCTCGCGCACGCGCTCCGGGCTTTATTGCAGCCATCGATTATATATATCCGTGCTCCCTCTCTTTCTGGACTTTTACCGTAGTCTATGAGTTTGGTGCGAAGGAGAGATCGAGAAAGAAGCAAGTGACGCGGTCTCCTCGTGGAATCGGCGATTCTTTTTTTTTTTTTTTTTTTTTGTTGCCACGAATCGCAATTATGACTTCAATTTTCTGCATCAGTTATCCTGCTGGGAGAAAATTTTTTTTCTTACGTTTGTTTTATGGATTATTGGCTGCAGTTAATTCCATTTACTAAACGTTCGAAGGGTAGATACGATGCTGTCGTGTATTATTTATGAATTAAGTAATAATCGTAATCGTTAATTACGTAATGAGATAATAAGTTTCATGAATTTTTTCGTACTTCCTGTAACCATCATTATGTAAAATTATCTAAATAATTATTTAGAAGTGTTGAACACCCAGTTTTTTCTAGATTATTATTTTTATTTTAGGAATGAATGTAATTTATTAGCGCGAGTGATGTGTGCAAGTGTGTTTTGACAAGAGTAGTTTTTTTCATTATCTTTTGTATCTGGTCATTTTAAACTTATTTAATATGTGATATAATTTTATTGTGATGACTTACTTTTCAGTATTATTTATTTATAAGTTCTGAATTGACATTATTAATGTGCAATATATAATGTTAAAATTCAAACTATTAACATTTTTAAAAACTTAGGAAATTTTATACGGTCTTTTTACTTTTTACGTGTTATTTTATACACAAAGATACATTATATATTTACCTTTTGTAAATACTGTAATTTACAATAAACAAACACTCTACATGCTCCATTCAATTGATCAAAATGTGATTTGAGGAATTTTGTATGTACTATACACATCAGGATTTCGGGTGCAATTTGAAAGAGGGGGTAAAGTACCATTTTTAGTTTCAGATCCTATTAAAAATGACATTTGCACAAACTCAACTTTTTCCCCCACTGATATACCGTAAAGTGTATATATACTTGTTATCTCACTTCTTTTTACCTATTCTTTTCGAGCGTCAAAGTTAAACGGAGCTTTTCTATCAACATCAGTCACAAAATGTAAAATGTTAATGTATCTCTTCCCCGAGGAGTAGTCTCACAAAATAAGGAAGTCATTTAATTATTCATCCGGTTGAAAAGTCATCGAACCGGCCTCGTATATGTATACACATACATATCCTCCAGTTCGTTGTTCGTTGCAAAAAAAGGAGAGAAAGCGTCCGCAGGAATAAAAGTAGCCTAGACAATTCGCGGAAAAGTTGTCCGAAGCAGATCTCCTTCGCAGCGCAAAAGTATACGGGGGAGAGAGTCGGTCGAGCTTTCGCGCCCAAGTTCGAAAAGTCGCGACGCGCCGGCAGGGAGCTTTGCAAATGGGCCAGCGGATGACGGCTTGTCGCTTTTCCGCTACTCTGTTTTCTTTTACGCTAAGAGAGAGAGAGAGAGAGAAGCGTACTATTTTGCAGTCGCGGCGTTACCGATGGCTGAAATTGCTTCCCCGCCTGTCGTTTGCAGTATCTTCTCAAACTTTGACGCGCAGATATATGCAGTTTCCTTATTTTATTCCTCGCATAAGTTGGCGACGTTTCGCCAAATGAATGTTATTTCATCTCTGGCGAATGAAAAATCAGTCGAGTTGCTTGTACTTCTGTAATGACCAATGTTATTGCAATTGTAAATTATAGTTCTCGTGATAAAGTTCTGCTGGAGTATAATTAATTAATATAAATGAATATTATTAAACAAATTAATGTGCGTAAAAAAGTACTGGAAATTTCTTCAATGTTTAACATTTTTTAATATTTATTGATGTTTTATAATCACACGCATAAGCGTTATCTAATTACGTTAGAGTCTCTCTTAATTTCTCAATTGGCATGAAATCGCAAAACAATGAAATTAAGCTAAGGACGTGTAAACATAGTTACGAAAAAAAAATGTGTGGATTCTTTTGAAGTTTAATTGCGGACGACGCGCGCAATCCCGCACTTTGCACGAGACGCGAGAGGCGCGACGTGAGTCGTCTCGAAATTATAATTATAGCACTAATTACTAAGTTCACGAGTCAGAAATTTTCTTTGGAGTCGCCTTGAGAACTTTCTTAAATCGCCTCTCAAAGCTTTGGGCGATGGTCGCTAAGCTGATGGCAGACTTCAAAAAGAAAAACGGAATGCATCTATATTATTTCGAGTTTTTGTACACTTATTTTATAGGTTCTTTGTGACTATCGATACTTTTGTAGTAGGGAATTGAAAAAATACAAAGATTTTAATTAGAAAAATTACATATCTATAGTATTTAAAGGTGGTAGACCGTCAAAGCTTGACCATGATTGTGTATAACTATTTTCTTCGCTTATAAGTTAATAAAAAATAGATATACAAATAGTTTTAATTTACTATATTCATGTGTAGTCCATCCGTACATTTTATGAAATAGTTTATGTAAATTATAATTTTTTCACCAGTTTATTTTCGTACAGAATGATTTGTTATGGTCAGTTGTCGTTATTTGTACTTTACTTTGCCTCCTAAATTATAGTACCAATTTAGAAGATATTATTGTTCCTGGTCCCTAAATTCCTTCCAGTGAAATTCGCTTATTTATCAGTGCCCTGATCCTCACTGATAAATCAGTGAATTTCACTGGATGTGTAGAGTGTGTTGACATTTTTTTTACACATTTTAATAAATCTTTGCACAGCTTTTATGTACTTAAAACATCCTTACTTACTTATTGTTAACAAATATATTTTCAATTTGTTTCTTCGTAATTTTATAAATCTAATCTGACGTGAATCTCGCAATTAAAACGATTACTGGTAAGATCATTCACGCAAGCATCCCACGAGAATTGCAATATTAACTATCAATGTGTATTTTCATTACCGCAAACGCGTATATAACACAAAAAAAAACAAAAAAAATATTAACAATCCCAAGTGCTTTCGCTCGACACAAGGCAATCTCTGGCGCGAAAAGATTTACAACACGTGAAACCGCATCCCTTAATTATCTCTTAATTGTAAGTTCCAACAAAAATGTCGGAGAACAATCTCCACGCGCTATATAATATAACATCGACGACTCGCTGCAGGGCGATGAAACTCTTAAGCTTAATAAAATCAGAGTGAAACGAGCCTAAAATTTAATATTGCGAGCGATATTATTATATAGGCGAGAAATGATGGAAGTCTTGGGTCTTAAGCTATACGCGGCCGTGTTACGAAAACCGCGAATTTAATATCCCGCCGCGCTTAGCCCGGGGACCCATCCCAATTAAACGTGCGCACAATTAACATATTTTCCGGCGGCTCGCAATCTGCCCGCTCGCTCGTGCATATTTTATCGCGCGATGCTGCGTGTATATGTATACATGTATATATACGTATAGCTTTAGACGCTTTATATGTATATATACATCAGCGAGTGGTGCAGTCGCGATTGCACCTGGAGAGAGACGAACTGCAGCGAGCGACGCGTGTGCAGCTGGAAATTGCGAGCCGCCGGTCCCTTTGCGGAAAATTATTGTATTACGACAAGGTTTACGGGCGTCGCGACGACGTACCATTACGGACGTACGCAACAATTGGCCGCGCTTCGGCTAATGGCCCGCTGCTCCATCTGAAACCGCGCCGAGAGTCTCATTATATGCGCAAAAAGGCGATTTAGCCCGTGCGCAATGTATTTATTAGTTTGACGCTGCGCCTTGTGCTTTCTTTTTTCTTTTTCTAATAAGACGTTTTAATGCGCTCGCTCTGCTGTTGCTTCACTCTGGGGGACACTGTTTTAAATGAATTAACATGTTTCGGGTTTATTTGTTTTTATTGGATTAACAGGTCAGCATACTGGACTCAACAGTGAGATTTAGGGTGGACCTCACTTGGGGAGATTTTTAATTAAAACTTTTTTATTATACTCTAACTCCAAGAAGTTCCTTACGATTTTCCTTATTTTAATACGAAAACATTATGCTTCTAAATTTTATACACAGAATTAATTCGGAATTTTTACAGCTTTTTTCATGAATTCTATACAGAAAGTCTATAAAAAAATTTCTTGTAGATCTTATATAAATATGGACAATTAAATATTGACTAGCGTTAACCTTCTGACTACTTGTGCTGACCGTCCTATCGTCGTCTCTAAAGAATTTATAAAAAAAAAAATAAACTGGTAAAATTCTAAATTTAATTACTTATTTGGTAAATATTTTAGGGTTAAAATAAATATGAAATATTTTTTAGTATTTTTCAAAATTATTAATTGAAAATGCGTCGATGTGAGTTGAACTTGACGTCGAATGTTTCGACAGCAGTAAATTTCTTGAAATTCACTTAGAAATTGTGATTATTTAAATGTTTAATATATAAAATCGTTCACTTATTCAATGTGTGATAATATGTCACTATTTCATATTTTCTAAATAAATTTCACATTTTCAGATTTACATGGTACTGTCACGTACAGACTATGCCACAGAATATTCCCCACATTATAAACTTCGATTACTTCACTTAAGTAAAGTATTCATTTATTTTATTTGCTTTTATTAACAATGCATATTTCTAATAATTATATTACATTTGCATTCCTTTTTCCCTTTCAATTATTTTTCGCACTAAACTTAATTCTGTCCGTAACAAACATAATGAGATACAAACTTATTATGAATAGGCCAGACTCTCTTTATCTCGCGAAAAAAAGCGTTTAAAGCCGAGGTGCGGATGATGCATCGTCCCCTTAGTTTACGATTATAATAAATTAAGGGAATTTCGAGTGTGAGTGAGCTTGGGTTTCGTTTATTAGCCTGCACGATGCAACATTAATCAAACTTTGAGCTTTCTCGAACGTCTACGTAATAAAACGTCATAAATATTGTCTTAAACTTTTAACTGCCTTGCTAAAAAATATTAATTCTTCTCGTGCTGAAGGCGCGCGCACGCGTGCATTAGCGATAAATTGTACTGATTTTAAGTAAAGTTAGAGAAAAAAAAATTTATTAACACTAGCCGCAGTTAATTTTAAAACATCACATTAAATTCGAAAACATTACGTTATACACATTGACAGCCCAGCCTTTTTTTCTTTATTTAGAAAAAAAAATCGTTAACGTTCGAGTGTGCAAGAGATGGGCACGTAAATATATCCATCCGCCTACTCGTAAAAATGCATGTATATAAGTATAGGAGCACTAAATGAAAGTCCGGGATCTTTTTTTCTCTCGCACACTGACGATTAGAGAGATCATTTGGAAGTTCGAGGTCTTTTTTCCTCCAACTCATGGAAGTAAAAATTCCCACAAACGCAATAACAGACTGCTTATTATCGATACATTAAATAAGTGCCAAGATGACCTTTGATGGGCCGATATAAAAAAAAAGTAAATGTATATCGAATGGTGCAGCTTTTTTTTTATATTATACGCACACTTTGCGCAACGGTAGAATTGTAATTGGAATTAATTATATTCGAAATGATGGTCGATGCGAAGATGGAATCCTGTTTATTAATTTAAAGATTTATTTCTTAAGTGCAGTTTATACCATATATGCAGCGCGCCGGTCAAATTGATGAAAAACAGCGAAAACTATTGAGCAATTTCATTCTTGATAATTTAAAATGTAAATTTATTGCGAAATAAACTTTTAATGAAAAATAATATTTGCTACGATTGTTTAAATCGACACTCACTTAGGGATCGTTAAGAAGTTTTAATTTAAATACTTTGTGCGTTTTTGCAACGTAAATATTTTTCTCAAGCAAAACTTTATAATAAATCTGGAAAAGGTGTATTCCGAAATAAACATTTTTTTTCAACTATAAAAGCTTGCTGGAATAAAATCGCAGAATATATGTTATTCAAGAAAGTTTCCATGTTCAGTATATTTATTTTATTTGTGCGTTATATTTATACATTTATTATATTTATATATTTATACATTTATTATATATGTTATATATTTATACAGTATTTGTTTAAAAAAATTTATCTACGATCCCCAATACTTCGCTGCGGCACCATCGAAGTTGCCAAACTAACTTCGGAAAACAATTACCATAATTACCAAAATTTCATAATAATATTTTAGTTGACGATCTGTTATTCCATTTTTGTTTGTTTCCTTATACTTAAAAGGGCTTTGAAGCGAATTTAATTATTAACATATAAAAAATAAAATAAAAAATTTATAGTAAAATTTATCAAGTTACTTAGTACCATAACTAAAGGACAATATCAATATTGCAAATACGCGAAAATCTGCATTATATTAAACTATTACGCAGATATTATTATTATAATGATTATTAATTACTATTTTTAATTTGAAGTTTACATCACATAGCGCAAGTAACGAAAATATGAAATTGAAATTGTGAAATTTAAGCATCTCTGTAGAGTTGAAGACAGAAAGTGCAATTCATTTAAGCAGCAATATAAATTTAATTTTTTGTTTCAAACCACTTAAAATATTTTAATAACTCCCTTATGATCAACGATATTTAATTAGTATAAATCAGAGAAAACTGCTCACCAAAAAAAATCGTCTAAGTCGTATATTTAGTCACATTCGAGATTGAAAAAAATCATCGCTTTAAATTTTCCCACAGATACAATCATTTTTTTATTCGAAAACATACCTATGTAACGAAGCCAATGAAACCGTTAGAGTGACGAAATTTTTATTTACCGAACTAATGACAATGAAATGAGATTTACGTAAACTTACGTAACGCGAACATACGTTTTCCCAGATTAAACGACTCCCAAACGAAAAAAAAGAAATTACACGGCAATCGAACACCGGCGTTTATATTCGTCGCCGAAAAAAAAAATAAAAACGGTCGAGCGTAGTATCTTCCACACTTGTGATCCTCGCCTCGTTGTGAATGCCCCTTACGTAATCCGCCTCTTTTCCACTTAAAATCCTCGCGAACCTCTGCCTGAATAAGTAACGTTTGATAATAATAACGAGACCTATCAGATAGAAAGTATCGATTTACCAAAAGCTCGTGTGCACAAGTCCACGGATAAAACGTCGCCTTTAATTGATCATAATCACTGGTCCGCCACACACACACACACACTCGTATATAAATAAATACACACATACATGCACATATATATGTGTATACATATACATGTATACTTATATTATACACATGTTCGTGCGCGAAGAATCAGTAGTTGAGTGAATTTCTGGTTGGCACTTCGTATCTCCGCTCCTCGGAAAGAACCGACAATGGGAGATCGTTCGATCGTTTTTTTTATTTATTCTTCTTTTTTCCGTTCAATTTAATTACGGGTAATTAAGCAATTAATGGCACGGCCAACTTCCAGGATCCTTAAAACGTTCCTGATGGCACGTCCACCGACCATCTCTTTTTATACCGGCGTTTAACATTTGCGCCGGAGTTTGCTCGCTGCTCGTCGGTACATCCTTTACTTTTTAATTGTAATCGATATCACTGGTTACGTGGAATTTTAACTGCTAATTAATGCTCGCCGTAGATTATATCTCCGAGGCATTAAAATTCAATTTCATCCTATTAATTTTTTCCTGCTTTATTCTGTGTATATTTTACTACTGCGGGGAATGAAGTTGGCCATCACGATTTTCGATTTTCTTGAATTTAACCTTAATTAACGATAATTATAATGATAGATAAATCGATGAATTTACGAGACAATATTCGCTTCGTCTATGGAAACATTAAGAGATCCACCCACGAATAGGTATTACGGATAATTTTAAAAGATATAGCTATTAGACGAGTAAACTTTAAATCGTCCTTAGTTTGACGCATTAAATGAAATAATAGCGTAATGAAGCGATTGCAAAATGTTGCATATGCGGTTCAAGCTTGTGCATTAAATCTGAAAAAAAAATAAAAATCATTTTATTTATAATAACTCGGTATTTAAATCGACATTTACGACAAAATTATTTTATAGAACACTTATTCGAAAGTAGCAAGATTAACAAGTATTTTAAGACCAGTTATAGATAAAAAAAATTCTTATTCGAACCTTACTTATGCAATTTTAAATCTGTTGTACATTTTTAGTTGTATGTTATACTCTAATTTAAGCAATTTTCATCGTATTGACTTATATTTTTTAATTTAACAGTCATCAATTTTTTATAGATTTCTTATCGAGTGAGTGGGACAGAATTCATATAAAATTAATCTGGAGTATACAATTGTAAAAAAAAATGACAACTTTTGATATTTTTTTGTATGCTATTGGTAAATTTCAGTCCTTTATCCAACTAGTTTCAAAATCCTTATTTTAATCCTACTGGTTTCGAATGAATATTCTATAAAAGAATTTCGTAATCAATGTCAATTTAAGCAAAGAATTATTTTATTCTCAATTGAAATGTAAGTATTATTTTGAATCCGCACTAACTTCCTTTTTGTTTTCAGTAGCTTTTTGTCAAATTTTTTTATGCTATTGGTAAAACTCAGTTTTTTATCCAACTAGTTTCAAAATTGTTACTATAATCTCACTGGTTCCGAATGAATATTCCATAAAAGAATTTCATACAATAAATGTCAATTTAAACAAATAAATATTTTATTCTCAATATTTAAATACAAGTATTATTATTTTCTATTCAGTAAGTTTTTTCCATCAAAAATGCATTCCAATTCATTTCACTGAATGGTTCGCGCCCGCAAACAAATCTTTTTTCGTACCTACAAAGGATCGAGGCTCACTTAAATTCTCAAATTTTATACCAAGGAAAACCCCATAGCTGTTTTTTACAAAGAAAAAAAATCGCCTCAGGAATGCTACGGACAGACAAGCAGAGTGCGGTTTTACGCGGAGCCGCATCATTTTCGTCTGGAGAGCGATCTTTATTCCCCGTTCTCCTTTTGTCTCGCGGATGATCCGATTGCGACGCGGTCCGCGACTCTTTCGGCATTCCCGGCGGGACTCGGCCCCGCACTTTCCATCCGCGCTAGGCGCAGTGACGAAAACCCGGAGATCCTTGCACTTTTGGCGTTGCCTCGTTTACGACATCGAAAATTCTTCGGATCCGACGCGCGGCCTGTCACCCGAGAGATTGAGTCCTCGCCTCTGCAGTGTTCCAGAATTATTTACATACTTTTGCACGATTAAAAGTAAATGGAGATTGCGCCGAGGATCGTAAATGAATTAACGACAGAAATGCAAATTTTTTAAGGGTACAAGCATAGAACACTATTCTATATTGAAAAAAATAAATTTATTATTTTTATTTTATTTTATTTATTAAATAGGCAAAGGGTCCTTAAACTATAAAATATGAATAGAAATGTATGAAAGAAATATAACAATTTGATACAATTAAGATTATGTATTAAAAATTAAAAACTTAATCGTTAATGATTTAACAGCCATTTTAAAAGAAATTAAATTCCATGCAATTTATAGTAGAGTAGACACAAAAATTAGAATTTTATAAAATTTTATAAAATACCTTTATAATAAACGTCAATGTTTAAGATCACAAGATTAGAATTAGATTAGATAGATTGGAATACCACAAATAAAATAATATAAATATTATATATATACATATTACAATTGCAATTTTTTTTCATCGATCGAGCTCATATGAAATGCATCCCCTTGAATCCTTATCTCGCCTGACTCGACGATAAATGAAATAATTTACTGCATTTCGAAAAAAAAGGATGTCGAAAGCGAGCGAAGATTTTACAATGGGCTTATAAAGCAAAAAGAAAATTTAAAAACAAAAGCAGGATATCCATTCGGATGGTCTGGAGTAAAAGTGCCTATATATAAACGAATGACTGGAATATTGTCTAATCGCGCCCCGCGGAGAAAGCATAAGATCGTAACTACACCTTGTCAGAATATTAAATTTAAATTTGAATAATAGTCGAATTGTTGCTTATCGACCTTTCGATTAGTATTTGACAGAGACACTTTGGCAATAAATCACGCAGCTCCGGACGAGCACAACACACACCTCGACCGAAGCATCAGCTCGACCCATGGAATGGTCCAATATGGATGATCCGGAACAGCCGTAAAATCTCGGCCACTCGAATGGAAGCTACGCTGTCACTCACTAGGAGAGTGTTTCAGCTGAATTTTTCAGTAGGATTTTCTCATGACAAAATATTAGAGTTTAAGGCTCAAAATTTTCGGCATGTAGTTAATTATAATGTTGTAATAATATTACTGGTTCATTTACAATTAGTTTTGATTAATATTTACAAGTGTCGAACTAATTCGATTATTATAATGGGCATGATTATTATAATTATCGTTTCAGTAAAATTTTCCAAAAATATAGTAAATTTTAGTAAATGCAGAAAAGTTTAGTAATTTCTTTCGAAATGTCAGTGTGTGATTACTTTCCTCAAACAGTTTAGTTTAGTTCGTCTAGTAATTTTTACTAAAACTTTACTCTCGGTGTAGGTTTATATGCAGATTTAAATTTTATTATGTAAACTTACATTTTAACGATTTTTTAGTTCCTTGAAATAAACAAAATAATAAAATAAAAAAAAAAAAAATAATCCAGATCTGAAAAACTCTCCTCATCAGTATAGAAATTGAATAGTCCACGGAGAAGTTCAAATTCCTCCAGCGAACAATAGCAAAAATTAAAAAAAAAAAAACAGAAAAGAAAAGTAGAAGATGATACGCCGAGTCGACGAACCCTTCGGAGTTGGTTAATTCGCCGCGAGGAAGAAGAAGATCGGGACGCAGAGAAAGCACGCGTCTGCCCATTGTGCGGAGCGACGCGTCTTATTAATTTTCAATGAGTAGTTCTCGCCCGGCGCTTCCCGCCTAAAAAATTGATTTGTCTCTATTCTCGCGCCTCGGTGGATCGAGCGTCTCTCATTTCCACGGGGAGGATCGTGGAAAGTCAAATCGAGCCGCCTTTTTCACGCGCACAATGGAGGCACGTGTGTGGTCGCACTTTTTGTCTTTTTTGTTTTTTTCCGTCGCTTTGAATAATGACGAGCTCCACGAACCTGCCGTCGGGAATCGGTCGAAGTCGACGTTCGCAGCGTCCACTGTACGGATGTTGAACCGGGAAAAATGTTAACCTGCCTAATATTTGATGTGTTACGAGTGTGGAAGCGGCGGAGTGAAACGTAAACTTGTGATGTATGTGAGTTGGTAATTCTACCGATTGAGAAACAATGGGAGGTAATTATTAGAAACTGGAGCTTTTTCTCATTCGTGCATTAATTTCGGAGCGATGAACTTGAGCATTTTTATAGCTAAACTTTACGGTCCATTCATTGATCGTCAAAGTAATTGAAGAAGAGATTTTAAATGGCTTGAATCCTAATTATAAATAATAACTGAGGGCCCAATCGTGCTTATTACCTTTTTACTGGAAAAAAATCAAATAAATCATTTTTCTCATCAGGTAATTGCATTTGCCTAAGTAGATTTTAACTTGTCAATATTTCTGATTTTAATACATAGAAAGCTGAATACACAATTTGTTTAATTTTCAATTTTTATGATAACCTTCTTATCGCTGGATTGACCTTACTTTATAATATTCAAACGATTCAAATCTTTCATTTAACCTTAAAATTTTAATTTTTTTTATTAAATCAATTATTTAAGATTAATTTAAGCAAAAAATAAATAGTTTTCTTGAACGTTCTATTACGAAAATTATTTAACATTCTAATAATCTACATACAAAAAAGTCATTCCTACGATTCATTGTACAGTTACATCTGAAATTACCTAAACTATAAATAACTTTTTGTAAAAGAAAAACTTCTTTGTATTATAAAAAAAAAATAATTAGTCAACCAAACAATCATCAAAATTAAATATAAATAGTTTTTAAATCAAATAGTAGATCTGCATTTTTTAAAATCTATTTCGACGTTAGTCCTTAAAAGTAAACAAAAAAATGAGTACAGCAAAATTCGTTCTAATCCATTTCCTCGTTTGAAACGGCGTAGGTATAATCTTGTTGAGAATAAAAGTCACTGAAAAAAAAAATCATCTTAAATATATTTAAATATTTTAGATTTTAAAATAAAAATGATTTATAAATTAAGAAAAACTTACTGAAGCTCAGACATGAGTTTATCAAATTTTTTCTTATTTTTATACAGCATTATCCAGATGAATGAAGGATTATGTGCCTCACAAAATTTGGGGATCAACAGGATTGGAATGTTCTCTTATTAAACGTGTCCTCATTTTATTTTTTCCTTCACATGGTTGTTTTTTTTCCCTTTTCTTTCAAAACACTAATGTGCTTGGATTTTACAGTGTTTATATGATAGGCACAGTACCATTGTAATTTGTCATTATATTCCAAGCTAGCTGCACCTGGCATTGAAAATAAATACTTTAAGCTTGTAAAATTAAATTCCTTGTGTGGTATGTCTTCGCCT